>JAVRXN010000011.1:48946235-48964326 GCA_033556935.1 Timema podura | reverse complement strand
CAATATTTAGGTATTTTATTCGTCTATTAATAGAATAAGACCGTAGACCTTGGTGGTCTTAAGGTAAGGTGCTAGCCTCAAGACTCGATGTTAATGGGTTCAAATCCAGCAGGTGTTGACAAAAAAATTTCTTGAGAAATAAAATTCCGTAATACAACCTACACTGGAGGGTAAATAAAGCCGTTTGTCCTATGTCTATTGTTGCATATAAGGAAACCCTGAAATGTGTGTGAAAATACTTTTCAAGGAAAAATTGGTTGGTTCTTTCGTTCTTGATCACAGAAATTATCTTATGCAGATATAATAATTTTGTTCAGAAAGAGTACAGGAATTATCTCAAATAAAATATAAAGAATAATAACCCTATTGAAATGTATTAATGTCATCCCGTTATTAAATTTTTTAAACCAATTTGTTTAAATTATAATTGTGATTTTTTTCTCACGATATTTAACTGATTTGATGCCAAAAGAGATTATTTTGACTTTTTACGTATGACTAATCCATTCAGAGATATAATTTTCTTTTTAAGTTGAATTTGATAGACAAAAAAATCCAATAAGGTATTCTAAATAAGAAATAATAAGATAAAAAAAGCGTTTTTTTATAAATATAGCGATCATATATAGGAATTTGTATCAATAATAACTGTTCATTGGAAAAAAAAGGCAACAAAATTGGTGTACACTTTGGGTTTTGACAAAATTATGATAATTTAAAATGTCAAAAGTTTATTTTACAAACATATTCTATTAATTTATTTTTCAGTAGAATTTATAGGTAAATTAATTAAAATTAGCACGAACAGTTAGAAATCATATATATATATATGTAGACCTACATATATATGTATATATATAGACCTATATATATGTATATATGTGTGTGTTATGTATAGTTAAAATGGGTCAAGAATCGTAAGCTACCGAAAATTGTGATGACCTTTCTAGAAGAACACGTTCACTTTAATAATCATTTTACCTCAGCATGGTGAACTATTACCCAAAAACCCCAATGGACAACCACACCTCTGTGTCCTCCCAGTGTGCGGTCAGCTCTTAAGTGGGTGGCTGACCAGAGAATAAAACAAAAACACAGGTTTCCTTCCTCAGGGATTAGGGAAAGGGAGATGAAGATTTAGTCACAACACTCTTCCTCTCCCATCGTTTCCATCCCACTGGTCGATAAAGTGACCACTTAGACTGTAACCTCTCCCTTGGCTTTCAGGAAATACGTCGTCTCGGACATGTTCGTCAGCTGGACTATTTCCAGATGGGTCAAATGGGGCAAATTGATGTTAACCGATATGGCTGCCTCTGATAAGGTGTATTTTATTATATTAAATAAATTGTTATCTACTATTTAATATTTTCTACTACATCAATTAAAAAGTACACATTTTTTAAACATGGAAAATAAAAATCAATATTTTCATTTTTATTCTAATTATTTTACTATGAATTTAGACTCAATATATTACTTACATTCAAGAAAGTTGGTTTCCAATTAAGTTATACATTTATGAACAATTACATTTTTAAATTCACTTGCAGCGTTTCTACAAAAACTACAAGTCAATGCTATTACATACTATTGTCAAACAATATAGCAATCTTAAGTGTAGTTGTATACCCGTGTCGTTAGCTGAGTCAAGAATTTTTTATTTGGTTTTGAGGTATTTGGGTTTGTTTTTGAAATTTCCCTTTGGAGTAATGGTTAGAAAATTTATCTTGGCTAGTGTTTATAATATCTATTTTGAATTTTAATTTAGGATTTTATTTTGAATTTGAGAACTAACTTTGAAATTTTAATTTTATGATTTAGATTTAATATTCGAACTTATTTTTAGATTTGCGGTTTATGTGTCTCTTTCGATCTACGTTTGAAATACTTTTTTTTTTATTTAAGGAACATATTTCTCTTTAGTGATTTAAGTTATTTAGAAAACAACAAAAAAATACGATTTTCTCAATTACACACTGATTGTGAGCTATATATTATTAGCTACTGGTTCTAATAAGCCGGCTTTTCAATAGATCTAGAAATAAAAACAAACTAAGTTCTCATGTTTCTCAAAGTACGTTTCAAAGTTTCAGCTCTTTAAGGTTTCTAGTCTCAGAGTTGCAACTTTAAACCTTTACACACACCGTGTCACCCAACTTCAAATTATACCTTATTTATATGACTTTTTATAACATTGCTGAGGTAAGACAGAAAAAATATCAGGAGGGACTACCTTATTCTTAGTTGATAGATCCTTGGATACTGTCCCATGTCTCTTAAAGTTCTTGATGCTCCTAATAAAGATTCTCCGTGGACCACAGAAACAGTCAACGATTTAAGAAAGTATCTTAATGCTTCCCAAGACCGTCCTATAAAAGAGAAAAATAAAAAAAAATTGGATAAATTAAAATGATTTAGTATTTTCATAAACTAAAAATAAAAAAAATAATAATTTACAGATACATTTATAAGGAAGGGTTAACCTACTTACAAATCTTTCAAGTTATACATTTTTGAATTTTCTCTGGCTCTTATAAACATTCTCAAAATTGTTGATCACAATCAGACATTAAAAAAGCACTACAATTACTTTCATAGATTCATAATAAGCACCAGTCATTTTATATAGAAATTATCAACAGTGATAAAAAATAATACTGCTGATATAGAAAAAATTAATGCTGCCAATATTTACTTATATATTTTTTAACCCATACAATTATTTTATTTCTCGTAACAATGCTCTGCAACTGATATATTAATTCAACAGGTAGCATTTTGTAAGAATCTAGTCAATTGTGATATAGGCCTATCTAAATATTGATGAGCATCCCTTAATCGCTCAGAATATGTATTAACACATTCAATAAATGGTTTACTTACTCAAAAGTTTCTACCATTTCCCTTATTTTTCTATAACTAGTAATGTTATTTACTAAGTTGATGCCCAGTACATTAACCTCCATTTTATCTAAAGGATAGTAGTTTTACTATGACCGGCTATGACCCTATCATACATATATTATTATTATTATTTTATTATTATTATTATTATTATTATTATCAGCACCATGTCTTACTAACCGTTCGGGTTGTACACACTTACGCTAATGTGTAATGGTAGGGTGATTGTGAGATGAAGTGGAGGACCTACAGTTTAACGTGGAATCCGAACCACGGTGGAGGCCTGGCATTCTACACATTCACAAGTTGTGATCATTACACGTCTTGTCAGAGGTGAAGGAAGGGTTTGGCAATCAGATAAATCTGTGCCGGGACCGAGGATTGAACCCCGGACCCCTAATACGGAAGTCTGACACCTACCCCTAGACCACCAGGTCACCTATCGTACATATAAGCTGTGCCATGGTGTAATCATGAAAGAAAAGCTTCCACCTTTCAAGGTTAATGAAGTCTACACACAATTAAACTAATGAAACATTCAATTAATTGAATCCTATCATCTGAAAGACTAGTAGCAATATGACGCTCAAGGAAAACGTGGTTAGATTCTCATGACGTATCTATACTTGACTGTGACACTAGAAACTAGTAATGTAAAATAATATTTTATATAACCTATTTTTCCTATAAATGAACACATCTTACAACAATATAACGCGATTAGATATACTTTGACGTATTCATACATCAAGTAACGTTATCTGCAGCTGGTAATTATGACAGATATTATCAATACCTATAAATTAATACTAGTGACACCAGCCTCAGTGGCGTAGTTGGCTAATTCGCTAGTTTCGTGTAGAGTCACACTGCCGAGGACAGGGAAATCGAGTTTAGAATCTCGATCGGATGAACTGGGGGTGGTTTTTTCTAAATTGTTTTCCACTCTCCCTCCAGGCAAATGAGCGTAATTAGTACTTAAGCGTATAACCCAAGCGGGTAGTAAGACGTGGTGCTAAATAGATAAATATATATTAGTGATATTATGAAATGTCATCAGTCCTGACTAAAAAATATGTTTTTTTTTTCTTCTAAAAGGTGCCACAAACATCCTTTCATAAGAAAATCAAGGTATAGATGAAATATGTCGAGGGGTCTGCGTTGAATACCCGTCTTTGGTGACGTGTTAGTTTAAATATAGTATTACATACAGACCTCTGAAAATTAACTTTGCTTAAGGATACAGCTGTCGCTGGAACATCTATAAATAAAATTAAATATAGTTGAAATATAACACCAAGACACTGTTATCAAACCCAGTACATTTGGCTTACCACGCCAAGGATTAATAGATAATTTATCTGAGCCTGGGACGATTCCAGGATAGCTCAGAGGTAATAACTTTGTCTCGCCAAACCAAAAGTCCTGGGTTTGATTACCGTGTCCAGATGTAATTTTCAACCAAATTTAATTGATATTATAAAGAATGGAATAGCTCACCCCTGTCACGAAGCCAAGCGGCGTATTCCGCCAGGTAGTCGTTGGTGTGCGGCTCTAATTTGATCACTTGACGCAACAACCGTCCCACTTCCGTATGCAACCCTCTACCAGAATAGAGTCTGGCCAATAGCAAGTAGGCTGGGGAGTACATAGGATCCAGGTGGATACAATGGTCCAACATGAGGATGGCTTCCCAGGTACGGTTTTCTTTTCTGCTGACAAAGATATTTGGTTTTAATTATGGGTGCTGTTGTCTGCTTGAAGTGGTAAATCCTTTACACTGCTACATTCCTTACTAGAGAAGCCACTTTGGCGCTTCAAAAAAACAAAAAGAATAACCAAGAAAATGAGATTTTCTTGTTATAGGTTATAGGTGATTAACTTCTTTAAAAAGACAATAGATGGCTCGCTATTTCCTTTAACGTATTATAGTAGCTTAAACAGTTTACGTAATAGGTCGTTGAAAATAAACTAATACATCTTTTTATCCAAAACATAATAATATAAATTTATACAATAAATAATATGTAGTGTTTATTTATCTTTCCAGAAATTTTCCTAAATTTCCCGATAAGTTACAAATATTAAACTTACCACAATGCTATTGTGTTGTAAGTATTCCCAGGATTATTAAAGTAGAATTTATTTGAACGGGGGTGGCCCTAGAGGAGATTTAAAACTTCACGATAAAGTGGCTAGCACGTGCAACCAGGAATTTCATCGAGATTTTTTGCGGCTTTCTCGCGTGGAAAACGGGTTTAACTGTTTATTTTTACATAAAACTCATAGTTTTAAGTTTAGTATAGCATAGTAGGCTTTTTGGAAGATGCTATAAATCAATGCAGACGTAATTTCAAATTGCATTTACACTAAAATATAGTTGAAAGGTACCAACAGAACAATTATGTTAATAAGTACATTTCACCTACTTTTTAGTATAAACGCTATCTTGAAATAATAGCAGTTAAATGTCTGATATAATTTAAAACTTCTTCCTAAAGGCCTACAATTAGTTATAAAAGTTAATATTTTCATATTTATACAGAGTTATATTTTACTACAAATTTGTAGGAAAAAAAAGGATGAAATAAATTGAATGGTGCATCACACATACCTTCTTCCTCCTTTATCTAAATTATACTTATGCCTCTTAAGATATGTAAAACAAAATAATATACATTGGTAAATAATACTCCTTATATTTTAGGGAACTTTAATATGCTATTATACCATCATGCTCTCTCATCAGTGAACGAAGGGGTTTCGAAAAGTACCAGGTGTGAGCAATGAACTTTCGTCACGGCTGGTATTGCGGGTACAAAAAATGGCGCGTGATATGAGCTGGGGTGTGATGGGAAAGGTGTGAGGGCGTGTTCGTGTTTCTTCGTGAATCTTCGTGCCTCAACCTAGTCTTGTAGAATAGTGCTCCTAATTTATGCCATATCTACTAGTTAGGTAATAAATGACTGCAAGTGCAGCAAGCTATTGAGGCGTGAATTAAAATATAAATTTATTATTGGAAAACCAGAAGGATTCAGCTTAGAACTAAGAAAGACGCCGAACACTCAACTCCACTGATGATCGCTTATTTAGCAGTACCTTTGCCCTGATTGATTCAGGATCATAGGAAGAGACCCGAGGCCGATATGGCGTGATGAATAAGAGTGGAGTTCTAAATATATAAGCTTATTAAAAATAATGGATTTATAAACAGATAAATATGCATAGGCCTATATAAACAGAACTCGAAGCAATTTACGTTCCCATTGATTTAATATTAATATTACTATCAAGGCCGCATATAAAAATAAATTTACAGTAATATAGTTGTATCATAGTTTCCACCAAGAGAAAATATCTACCTCGTTATCCTGACAACAGCATCCTGGCGATTATGAGCTTAATACATTAAGCTGCTCGATAACTGCTTCAGGTAGTTTTGACAGTTAATAAAAATCCTAACAAAAATTATTGTTAATATAAAGGCAGCCCATGGCAGCAACTAGAGATGTGTAGTTCACGAACGAATAGTTCAAGTTGAACGATTTTTTTTTTCAAATATGTTATTTCTCCTTTTAAAAGTGATTTAGTTCAAAGTGTCAATAAAGGTGAATCAACTGTAAGCTATAGTGATTTTTATAGCTGACCACAGAAACCTTGAGACAGTATTTTATCAAAAATATCTTAGATTCTTCCATGAGCTACGCTGCAATGGCAGGCTTGTTTGAGTTGAAAATAAGTTCATTAATTTACATTTACTTTATTCAGCAAAGTTACACTACCCCTAATCTTCAAGTTTAAGCATCACTGAAAATTATTTAGAAATTACATAAGGAAATTACTAGCTTGGATGTAGGTCACAAATTGGTAAAGGACTGAACTAAAAAATGACTGAAGTATTGACTACTCATCTTGGTGAACCAAATAACGTGGAACTATCTCTAACAAAGAACAATGTTTTCTATCTCTAGCTCACCACACTTAAATACGAGATAATATAATCCTTGACAACCAATGAGTGACATAGTCTTCCGACCTCAGCCCTATCTCCCCCAATAGGAGCCTTTCTACTCCGTGCATTACACCTTGTCGGAGCGCGCCGCGCCGTGTCTAGGCCCACCACGAAGTGGGTGTGGGTAGGGTGAAGAGAAGTAATGGAAGGGGGACACAATATCCTCCGGCTGATCAGAGGCACAACCTCCAAATAATGCAGCAGATATTGGGTCTGGTTCTGTCCGTGCCATGTCACTGCACTAATTAATGAGTTGTGAGCATCCAGTTTAATCACAAACCACTAATTATCAAGGTGGGGGCAGCTTCCGAGGACCACAACAGGGGTAAACAATTAAGTCACACAGACTATAATAGAGATTTATAAAAAGTTTATATAAGAGTATTATTAGGATTATGTTTAATCATATGATAAAAGAAAAAACCTAATTGGCCGTGAATAAGGTTCCTAGATCTACTTTCATGTATTAGTAGGCCGCGTCATGTGTTATGTCTCTTTTGGTCGATAGTATCAACTTGTGACTCTTTGTAAATGTCAAAAACTCTACATTAGGATATATATACACACTTTTATACCTAATCACGCCATTCAATTAGGGGGTAGGTAAGAAACCGAGAATATACTTAAAAAAAATAACTTCATGACTAATCCATCCTTAATATCTTTCTACACACTTCCCTACTACCTTCGTTTTAAATACATCCATAAAACGAGTTATGCATAATCTCTCATTTTTAAAACTCTTAGTGTCTCTTTTTTTCACACATTTGTATACAACATTTAGCCACGTATTAAATGGCCTACTTGTTCCTTTTGATCCACACAATCTAACTTCGTATATTTGCTTCGTCACTCGATCAACATTCATCCTCTCAACATTTAAAAACCAACGTAAGACACTTCTTTCACATTTACCTATTGAATCCCCTTTAAAACCGCACTCCTTCAGTACGTACATTTCTTGGCTATCTCATTCCGAACATATTAATCATGCTCTTGTGTTTATCATGACAAACAACACACTTCAAATCCACAAAAAATGTTGGCGTCAGCACATTTGTTATAAAACTCCCATCTTTGCCTCTTTCGAAACCAAATCATTATATGCAAAATTCCACATATATCCAAATAATCTCTGAAATTCACTCACCCTTCTGTTGTTTTCACCATTTATCCCTCCATTTTAGAGAACATTTTGCCCAAATAAGCAAATCCATTCACTTTTTATAACAATTTTCCATTTATACTAAGCTAACCATTTCTTCATCAATCTTAATCTTAAACCATTACCTTGATTTTAGAGACATTTATATAAATATCCATTTTTCCTATTTTCACATTCAAATGATTTAATGCATTCTGCAAGTCAATTTCATTCTCAGCCAGATATACGGTATAGTATGCATATAGAACCACAAACTACGTCCTCACGAGCATTTCTCATACACTTATCATGACAAACACGGATACATAAAACAAGCTTATCTAACACCCTGTCCAATGTCAAACAATTCGCTTAAAGCCCCATACACCCTTACACACAGTTTACTTCTATCATACATCAACACAATTGCATTTACTAACCATGCATCCCCACCATATTCTCTCAGAACATTCTATAACATACTTATACTCACGAGATCGTACGCTTTCTCAAAATCAACAAATGCACAATAAACTTTCCTCCTTTCTGCCATATATTTCTCAATTACTTGTTGCAATGCAAATATATGGTTAATACAAACTCCACCTGGCATGAAACTACATTGCACACCCCAAATCATCTATATAATATAATTTGTATAGTGATCCAATTGAACTGTATTTACAGTACTCTTTGTTTACTCAGAAAAGAAGAAGTCTTAGCTTAACAGATTGAATTTAATAAGGCTCTTATCTTATAAGCAGGGCCCAGAATTTGATGACCTAAAAATGTTATAAGAAACCTACCCATAAAATGACCTAAATATTCTAAAAATAGCATCGAATTTTCAAAAATTGACATAAAAATATTAATAAAGGATAGTATTAAATGGAAATGACAAAATAAAACACGCGCTTTACTAATTTAAACCAAAAATTACCATTGCAATGATGTCTTTAACCACTAAACACTTGCGTTCTGTTAAACATAATATTGATTTGAAAATATCTTCTTCAGAAGTAAAAATAGTTATCAGCTTTCAACGCAACCTTCTTCAAACTAGTAGTGTCTCACCAGGAATGTGTATTTTTTAACCAAATAAGCAAATAGGATACAAAGTTAATTGCCTACATTATCTTCTCATTCTGACAACTGTGTGATAAATGATCCCCTAAGAATACAAGTGGTGTAAGTCATTTTTTCTCATTTTGTGATAATTGGAGGTAAAGTTAGGTCCATATAGAAAACTCACCGATTTTTCTGATATTTTAAAAATAATTAGGTGCATACATAAAGATTCAACTTAATGCACTAATCAAAATTAGAAAATATAAAAAACTTATCTAGTTAAGAATTTATTTTTACAATTATTTGTATTAATTGATGACTTAGACCCTTTGTGCTGTGAACAATTTTTAGAATTAGGCAATTAAATACCTCAAAAGCTGTTTGTATATGTTAGGTAGTTTTTTAATTGTTAATTACAGATCAAAAAACTTATTTATGTTAAATTTAACGCTATTTATGTTAAATTTAAATCTCCCTAACTTGACACGCATTACATGGATATTGTCACTCCCATCAGTTTGAAAGACTAAACAAAGTTATTTTTCATAGTAGCACTGTAACTTCAATAGAGATTTATTATCACTAACGCTAAAAAAGATTTTGAAAATTACTAATGACAAAAAGTAAAAATCTAATGTGTTAAAAGACACAACAACAAAAAATTAAGCAACATAAAACACAACTTTCTCATATGAAATAGTTTGCACTATCCCCTGAATTGGAATTTGTTATTGTTCATTATTCCCACCTAAAATAAAAATTACGGTTAGCAAACAGTTATAATGAAACAATGTAAGTAGCATTAGTAATAAGCAATGCCTAATAGTTTAGTTTATTTTGGTCCTACTAAAGATTTAAGATTTAATTCCACTTAATTGGGATTTTTTATTGTTCAATATTCTCACCTAAAATAAAAATTACAGTTAGCAAACAGTTATATTGAAACAATATAAGTTGCATTAGTAATAAGCAATGTCTAATGGATTATTTTTAACTGGGACCTACAAAAGCTTTAAGAAACATAAAAACATAACCAAAATTATTCATATAAAATCATTTTCAATATCTGCTTAATTGTATTATCTTAACTTCATTGGAGGTTGTTTCACTTTCTGGATCACACTCAGAGCCAGATAATGAATTGATTAATTCATTTTCGATCGTAGAGTCACTAAGTGTGGTCATTATAATTTAGAAATTTGAACCAGACCATCTAAATTCAAAAGCACATCACGACTTACACCACTTGTTCTGTCGACAAACGCGTTGGTGTGTTAACAAGCTCAAAGATTTAGTGTAATCTAGCAGCAAACATATAAAGTATGACCTACACCACTTTACCAGTTGACAGAACGAATAATTCTTCACATGCTTACATTGTTAACTCAAATATGAAAAAAAGTGACTTACACCACTTATATTCTCATGGGCTCAAATATGTACACACTTATAAAATATCAACAATAATTAAAATAATATACTCAATAAACATGATTGCCTGGAAATAACCCAAAATGCCCAACAATGACTAAAAGATTAATATAAATGCTTAAAATTACTTGAAAAGTACGAAAATCAAGAGAATATGAGCTAAATTTCCCTAATGAAAAAATATGAATAAAAAACTACCTATAAAATAAACATTTCTACACCCAGTGGATCATGAACAGAGTTTATGTACTCGTATTATGAGCATTGTATGTAATGAACAAAAAAGAAAATGATGACACATCATCAAAATTTGAGTCCTGCTTATAGGTTTCCCCATAGTGTAATCTGCCAAGGTAGAACAGAGTTATCCGTTTCGGTGGTCAAAATGGTCTAAGGCTTCACTCTTAAAATAGATTGGATTGCCGGTAACGAGATGATTGGGGTTCAAATCCCTGTCGAGTGTATTGAGAATGGTGTTTCCCAGCTTGTTTTCCACTCTATCTCCACGCGTTTCATCGGCAACCTACTAGTGTATTTACTGACGCCTAAGAAAGTGTCGCCATCATTGTGAGTCATCATCCAATTATTTATTTATTTAGTGTACGCCACCAGAGTTTGTCAGCTAGACATTTCCTGATCTTCTATTGACAGTGGAGGCTATGAAGCCGTCTTCTGAGGTGGGACCACCATGTAGGTGTGGTTTCTTCATCCCAATGAGATGAGGTGATGATAGTGATTATGGGGTGCTGGTAGAAGTAGTAAGCCTAGCCAACTAAACCATAGCAACCATAGGAACACTTACCCTTTGGGGAAAAAGACTTGGTACTTCTAGGAATCAAAACCAGAGGCTCTAGTTTAGTAGCCAGGAATGCTGACCAATAAACCAAGATAACGGCCATAAACTGATAAAATATAGGAGAGCTTTCCAAGCAAGTGTTACAGAACAAACGTATATACTGCTTATTCCTATCACGCATTAGAACAATTTCATGGGGATTTACCTTTAAAACCTCATTTTGAGTACCGTATGTGTTAGTTTATTTGAGTGTATATTTATCAAGATTTTTTAATAACAATTTTGATATAGAAACATTCTGTAATAATAAATGCCAGTGTTTCCGAAACATTTTTCACCTTTTGGTGCAGTGGCCAAATGATTCTCTTGCAGCTATTCATAAAGTAAAAATATTAAATATTGCTACTATTTTCTCTATAAATGGCTAACCTCTAGTCTCAAATTTGGATACTACTTTAGTGGTTAGTTAATCTAAACCATGACCGAGAGAAATAAAGGCGTACAAAAGTCGATGACATCTTGTGGGAATCATCTTTATTTTTTTTTTATCAGGTCTACTATCATCTATATATATATATATATATATATAAAATGATTAATAAAACTCAGTGGTGTATAATACCTTCCTGGGGGTACGTGAATTACAGTTTGAGAAACACTGTTTTATGGCATAGTTTCTTAATCCTTTTACTTACTTACATCCATTACTGTTTCCAGTCTATGGCCTGGGTCAGTTTTTTATTCAAGTCATATATTACTCCATTATCGGCTTGCTAGGCCTGTCTTAGCTTCTTATGACTTATAGTCTAACTTAAGTCCAGGTCAGGCACAGCATCCGGTCCCTGGCCATTAGTTTATCAATGTGAAAGGATAAATCCATATTTTAATCAATGATACATTTTTCTGCCATGCCGGGACTCAAACCCAAGCCCTTTAGCTTAGTAGCCAGACATGCTACCGACTGAGCTAAGGTGTACAATTTTAATCCCGATACCTATAGCACAATAATATTAGCCAACAAATTGATGAATAGCAGACATCGGTCCCAAAGATTTAAAACTTATTATACATGTTTATTTCGGCTTAATATTGAAGCAAATAAAAGTACTGATAAGTTACTGGTGTGCTAACGCCATCATATTGAAAAATAGTTTTAATTTTTTAGTTTTTATCAGATATATCGGTGATGGTCAACTTTATCAAGATGGAGGTGGTTATCAAAAGTAAATTAGAAACATTTCCTACAGTAAAAGTGTTCATCAGAATTACTCATAAAGTGCACGATTTTCATGAATATTAGTGGAGACTTGTATGATTAACCCCTATACGTACTATTTTATTTATATATATATATTCGATTACTAGATTTATCTAAAAAAAAACTGCTTCCGAAACAGTAAGCTATAATTCTAACAACACTGGCAATACAAAACCGGCTGAAAAACTACGGCGTGTGCTTAAACTTACGTGTGCTGACGTGCGCTTTGATAAAAATATGAATGCCATTGTATCACAAGATCAATCATTGGCAAACGCGAAGAACGAGGAGCGACTGATTGTGATGTTATCAGAAAAATTCCAAAACGAAGGCTACATTACCCAACAGGTAGTGGATTACGCAGATTCATCGATAATAAGGACAGTTCTGGAAATGTCTTCCATTCGTCAAGTCACCATTATTAGAGAAGATGTCGATCTAATCATTTTGCTGATAGCTTTGGCTCCAGCAGTTCTCAACATTTATTTGATAAACCCAGGAAGAGGTAATGTGGAAAGAAAAATATATTCTTCACGTGACCTACAATCCCATACTGTATTAAAAAAACACTATAATTCACCAGTTACAAAAGTGATTCGGCCATGAAAAATGCCCTGAGATTTGGGGGTGGAAGAGGATTGGCAACGTCATGGCACCAATACCGACTAGTCAAGCTGCTGCGCCGGATTCTTTTCTATCAGTGATTTTGTGCAATTGCAATACAGGTTTTACATCATCTTCTGGGTGCAGAAAAGCTGGAATTTAATGCTCGTTTATCTGTGGGTATTGTCGTTGAGATTCATGCTGCAGAATAAAAGACAAAATTTCATTTGGGTCTTATCTTCCTTATCGAACTAAGTAGCTACTGGAGGAGAGGTAATACCCCCACCACTCTACTACTTTCCCTACCATGGCATGTGTCACTTTTTTGGTTGATTGGTTTTCTGTATTCCGAACTAAAAACCACGCATAGAACGGCAGGCCGCCTCTACCTAAAATCTTTGGGTTCACAAAGTGTTTGAATAAACAGGCGTCATTGAATAAGCTTTGTTCCTATTTCTATATGCATTACTTAGAAAACTGTTTTTTTTCTAGTAAATTGAAACCGTTTTAAATCTGCGTTTATTGAGAATATAATTATCATATGCCTATGCCTATAACTATATGCCTATTGTTTATTGCTATATTGTTTGAAAAACAAATTTGTGACTAATTGTATAATGTAATGACTCCTTAGATTTTAAAAATCAATTGGAAAGTTATTCATGCACTTTCTAAACATGCTGAAAATATGCTATTTTAGCACATGACTTAGAAACTTTTTAAAAATTATAGTTGAAAATTTACTGTGCCCTTTCTGAATACCTACACTAATCCTAGGACAGACATAGAGGCTGTAAATAATCAACATATGAAAAATTTTACTCCCCAACGGGAATTAAACAATTAGCTTAGTAAGAGGATGCGCTAAATACTCGATTCAATTATCTAGAGCAGTGGTTCCCAAACCGTGGTGCGCGTACTACCAGTGGTATATACAATTATTCCAGGTAGTGCGCCGTGAGAAGCTAAACAAAACAAGTAAATTCAAGTTGTGAAAAGATAATGTTTCATCAAATACTATAAATATATTACAACAAAGTTATAATAAAAGGAAAACATACGTAAACAGTTGTTTTGAGGGGGTAGATATGAGTTTAATATTTCTTTGATACCTGTACCCTGTTATCCCCATTGATTGGGTAAACATGTTAAATAATTATAAATTAAAGCTGTTAATTATAAATGGTACTGTGTCATTATATTCCTGGGGGGCCATTAAAATATACCTAAATATTAAATAATCACAACTATCTTGGCGGTACTACAAAATATGAAAATTGTTTAGGTGGTACACCATTCAACAAGTTTGAGAACCAATGATTCTAGAGTGTATATGAATGCATAAAAATAAAGGTGTAGCCTCTATTCATATATTCCTCATTTGATAAAAGTACTTAGTATGTACTCTCAAAACTGTATGAGCCAGGCCCGTATGTAGGATTTAATTTTTTTTTACCGTGGGAGGGCATTTGGTTAGAGAGAGATTTTTTTTTTGAGGTAGGTAGGTAACTGATAATTTATTTTGGAATATGTTGCGTTGAAGGGAATTTTATTCAGCGCTGATAAAAGTCAGGTTTAGTTGAGGTAATTAGGTGTTTGATTTCTACGTTTCCTTTTTTCCGAGACGAACCCAGTTTGCTCAGGACAGATATTGTTGAAACAGGCTGTATCCTTGGATCCTTACTAAGGATATAGTATAATATCTTGTACAATTCGTTCCTTAAATTCTAGATTTTTTCACTTTTGTGAAATTAAATTCACCTAGTCCATGGAATTTTCTTTACACTATATTTATTAAAAATAAACTATGATTCACAATATTAAACAGTGCTTTGAGTCACATGGGGAAATTAAAAATAATATTACTTTGGAAGTCCTTGCAGTAACTGCCAATATTTATCATTAATGAATATTATAGAATTCTACCAGCACTCCTAGAGTTATTTTACAGTAAATAGGTAAAAAAATTGTTTCTTCAAAATATTTTACATCCTCTAAAATCCAAGTTCCATTCCCTTTTGGAGGCCCAGTCCGACCCTGCTCTACTTGACGGATATCATATAGTTTCTTAACAATTCGAAAGGCTATGCTAACCCCAAAAAGTTAATCACTAGAGACGCATAAAAATAATTGTGTCTTTTAGAAAAAATATTCAATCTTCAATACAAAATAATTGTAAATAATTTAATACTTTGTGTTTCGATAGTCATCATAATAAGTTGCATCAACTTGCGCGAAATTCAAATTAAATCCAATTCTGGTATTGAATATTAGTTAACCTTAGCTATGCTTTGATGTTTATATTATTTTTATCATAAAGGGGCTTATCATATTTTACGTAATACATTTCTCTTCATAATTATATTAACCGAAAATTTAGCTAGGTCGATAGCACGTTTGCTTACTATGTAAAAGGTCCCGGTTTAGATTCCAGGTAAAGTTGGTAAATTAACTTTAGTAAACAGTTATGTATGTCATAGTTAAAAGATAGTTTGTAAGTCGAGTTCTGATATAATCCTAGTTTTCATAAATTGCACGTTAAAAATCACCATTGAAAAATAATTATATTTTAAATGATATATTTTATGAAATAATGTTGATGTAGGTTCACTTTCTATTGTGCAAAGATTTTTTTTTATTTAAAACTCAGAAAAAAAGTACATCTGAAATATTTTAACTGGTCCTTTGGACAAGTTTCAAGCCTATTAGTGTTGTCCTCTCAAGCGAAAGAAAGAATTACTGCCTGCTGAATCTTGGGTTCTACCAGACACTTCCTCTTTCTCTTGGTTTGAATAGGTATGGTGGGGGTTGTCACCCCTATCTTGTAATAAACCTAAATTTATATAACTAATGACCGATTTATAGCCCAGGGGATAGGTTTACGTGATTAAAAATATTATATTTGTAAATTACACACAAAACTTAAGATTTTTTTTTTTAAATCCAACCATTTTCAAAATTGTTTTAGTAGTTAATTTTAAAGATATTTGCTTAAAAATTAATTATATAATTCATTAGCAATGTATAAAAATGTCCATACAGTCCTAATATAAAAATCAAAAGTTAATCTTTATTGGTTCATCTAGAATTTCGGTCGCAAATCAGTATTTTTACTTTCTCTCTATCTTACAGGTAGAAAAAGTATGGTGATCGTCAAAAAATTCGAACTCGAGATTTTGATGAATTTTGACGTTTCATGACTTCCTGAATCCGAAAAAGTGGTTTTTGAATTTCCGTCTGTCTGTCTGTCTGTCTGTCTGTACCTCCAACTAGAGCCTAAACTATTTTACCGATTGAGCTGAAACTTGATATCTAGGGTTTTCATAGGGTTGCCCCGAGGGATTTTTGGAATTGGATATCTACCCCTAAAATTAAGGGTAGTTTACTGAAGGGAAAAAACAGAAAAAGTCGATTTTCTCAAATTCGGCTTTAACGATTTTGATTAAATTTCATTTATGAACATTAATAATAATTCCAAACAAAATGGCTACTCTCAATATTTCGGCAAAATCGCTTTAAGGGCTCCGGTCTGATGCGTAAATTAACATTTTTTATAATAGCTCCGAAACTATTTGAGATATGAAATTAATTAGCATTACAAATATGTATATATATTTAAAATACAAATATTTTATTCGAAACATATTTTTATAAAATCAATAATTTTCAATCTATACGCAATTATTATATATATATTTTTAGCTTTTTGGACATTAAAGCTTAAGTATTGCGATCGTAAAAAAACTATCCTGAAATGTTGATGGATTTCGACGTCTCATGACCCCCCGAACCTTAAAAAATAGTCTTTGCAATGCCGTCTGTCTGTGTGTCTATTAAACTTAAAATTAAGGGTAGTTTACTGAAGGGCAAAAAGAGAAAAAGTCGATTTTCTCAAAATCTGCTCAAACGATTTTGATTAAAATTCGTATCTAGGCGTTGATTAAGATTATAAATAAACTGGCTATTTTCATTTTCCTATGAAATGATTTTTGGGGTACTTTACATAAGAGTTAATTTCCGTATCTCCACAACTATTTGAGAAACTAAACAACTTATCATTGCAAAATTGTAGGACTATTAGAAATAAAAAACTTTTATTTGACATATATTTTTATAAAAGCATTAGTTTCTGAGATATTTGCAAATATATTAATACAATTTTGTGAGCTTTTTGTTGTAAACATATACTACTTAAGTCTTAACGCAATAATTCTCCAATGCCATAGTGTAATTAAATATAAGTAAGTATCTAAAAAGAGTATGTTATTTTTCTTTAAATCTCTTAGGAGAAATGTTTGCATAGCAATGATCTATCTCCATTTTAGACTCAATAGTCAATATTTACATTTCTTATTGGTCAAAATGTATAAATGAATAATTAAATATCAATGCGATGACTTGAAGATCTGCAACACCATATAAAATGTTAAAATTTTAACCAGAAATAGAAATTTTAATTATAAGTGTTGACCTTTGTGGAAGACATTAAACTGTTTGAAATGCTCTTAGGTGGACAAAGATGCGCCTCTTTTCTCATTGATTCTATATCATTGTATATTATTTTATGCGTGTTCTTATGTGGAGTGGTGATGATACAATGTACTTTATTCCGTTCAGAAATCTTGTGAGTTTATAGAAAGAGAGAGAAAGTCTGTGCGGTGCGCCGTACCATTTTTTTTACTGTGTTTTAGTAGCTATGCGACCGCACCTTAACGCAAAATGCTATCTAGAGGAACAGAAAGGACTGGATTATAAATACAATGATTTCATAATTTCATTTATTATAAACACTGACTTTGATGAGCATGATAATGCTGACTCATTTCCATTACTCTTTGTTGGTGAGGATGCTACAGTAGAGTAAGCAAGGTC
>JAVRXN010000011.1:48836453-48946135 GCA_033556935.1 Timema podura | reverse complement strand
GCCAAGATGGAAATGTATTGCTTTGAAATCGGGTATGCTCCCCTTTAATAATTAGTGTTAAGCCTCACTACATTGGTCAAACGAACGACCCAAGGCAACGCGCTAGTGTTAAACTAGTGGGTCTACTGAGGGTTGATTTTCCTAATTGGTTCTACACTCTTTTTCCACGCAAATTTGATTATGTTATATCTATAATTATTACTTTACCAAATTAGCATAGTTATCATATGTTTATTACCTGAACAGGTAGTAAGACCAAGTGATTAAAACAATATAACGGTAAAAAAATAAAATTTTAAATGTGGTAAATTTCCTGTATGTGTTATGGTTGTTATTTTTGTGCTATAGTGAAATAAAGCTAGGTTACAAGTCACTTGAACTAAATAAAGTTGGATAACATTACACCATATTTAGAAAACAAATATATTATCTAAAGTAAATTTATTTTTGTGAACCACATCTTACTAGTTTTACTGTCCGCATATATATATATGGTTACTAAATTAATAAAATAGAGCTTAGAGGGCTGTACCCGCATTTGCATGGAGGCAAAGTAGGAAATCATTTAGTAAAATCAACCCTCAGTACAACCAGCCGGAATTCGAACACAAACTTCATCGTCAATGACCATAAATAATTTGGTAAGTAGATGCGATCACCAATTAAAGTAGAAATAAAAGCAAGAAAGAGAGATATTTTTTAATTGAGGTGGTCTATTTAATTTATAAACGTGAAACGATTATTTATATTATCGAATAATTTATTAGGTATTAACAATATCTATCTAAAGAAATAGCTGAATATCTTATATCTGGAGGTATGAGTACGTGAATGTAGATCTATTGGCGTTTATAGCAGTCAATTAAGAAGACCTCTCCTATGAAAATTGGACTGTACCCAAATAAGGTTGTCAGGGGTGATTACGTCATGTCACCGTCTTAGTCCTAGAGGGATCGCTTATCATCCTCAGCGCACCTCTAGTGTGACGTAATGTGACGTCAGAGAACCACACATCCCGAGGCATTTCCTTGTCAAGAGATGTTGCGGGTGTTAGAGGTGAAGGGGATGTATGGAACTAGATATGTCATGTGCTCTGTTAGACCTGCCCAGAAACAGGGTGTAAATATCACAAGAATAACCCCTTCGGGAAACGTATCTCCTTTTAGGGTAAGAATTTAGAGCAAGGGGCTAATGAATTGGTTGTGAACCCTTGCTACCATTATTTTAATTAATATATTTCATGCGAGGACTATTTAAAGGCTTGATTTGAGATGGAACATAGCGCGATTTAGTGTTAGTATTTGTGTGTCTTTTAACAAAATAACTTTTTTTTTTTTTGCCAAACTAAATATAATATGACTTGAGTAGATAAATTTATTTTAATTTCCTACAGATTGGAATTTATCAACAGCTGTTCTTGAATATTTATCATGAGCATCACATTTCTCCAGAATCAAATGAATAAACCATACCCGTGACATATATTAGGAAACTGATGAGATTATTAGGTGTAGAAAATCAAACTAGATCTATCTATGAAGCAGTCCGCTTTGGTATCAGCATGGTAAAAGGAGTTATAATCATGTTAAACTGGACTTCCGATGACGGGGATGTTGGGGTTCAAATCCTGTCTGGGTGGACAGAAGGTAATGAAGGTGATGTTCCCTAAATGGTTTCCTAATCTACCTATAGGAAAATGCTGGTACATTTCCTATAAACTCAACCTCCCTCTTCCCCAACATACCGACAGAACTAGTAGGCCTACATATATGTAAAACCCGGACGGGTAGTACGATGAGGTGCTAAAAAAAATTCCAATAAATATAATTGGATTGATTTTGGCCAAAGTAAAGTTTTTGTCATAAAATCTAGAAAAGATATAGAGCTTAGCTTGCTATACCTTTACTCCTACATTAACAGCTTAGTAATAAGAAAACATGGACTGCTAGTCACGTGATATAAGCTCATGATTGTCTACTCCGATTTTCCAACTAAGAAGAGGTTGGGACCCGCCTCGGTGGCGTAGTTAGCTAACGCGCTAGTCGTGTTGAGCTCGACCGCCGAGGACGGGAAGATCGAGGTTCGAATCTTGGTCGGGTGAACTGGAGGTGGTTTTTCCTAAATGGTTTTCCAATCTCCCTCCACGTAAATGCGGGTTCACTTCCTCTAAATTCAACCCTCCCAATTCCTAATCCATTAGAGTAATTAGTACTTAAGCGTATAACCCGAACGGGTAGTAAGACGCGGTGCTAAATATTATATTATAAGAGGTTGGGGTTGTAATACTGGCAGATTGTACTGAAAGTGATTTTTTCGAAAACTCTTTCCCATGCCATATATATATATATAGTAGTGCCTCACTGTAAAGTCGGCTCTTGTACCTATCCTCCACTCTTGCACAGACCAGGCCAAATACCCTCACTACTCCCTGGACTGCTGAAAAGTTCATGTGCTCTAAACCATCGGGGACCACTTTACTTAAAGCCAATACGAACTCTCACATGGGAGTGCAAAGTGTCATCCTGCCCCTCTTACGTGTGCTTGGCTGTTGGAGCGTTTTGAGTGACTACTGTTTTACTTCCGGATGGTGCCCACCGTGAAGAAGACAAAAGAAGTTGGCGTCGGGGTCAACAGAAGACCACCAGATGAGGCGTTGAAGAAGCTGGGGCCCGGGAAACGACCGGACCCGATAAAGAAGAGGTTGGCAATGAGCGTCTGGGGATCAGCCTTCAGTGGCAGGCTTGTGCAGCTTGGCAGGGAAAGTCGAAGATTTCCTCTCGCGGGGACTGAAGGCTCCTCTGGTCAGAAAGGAGCTCGTGCCGGGTGGCAAGTGGTCCACCACAAGCCCGAAGGCTGAAGCTTTAGCGGAAGCTGCCCTCTCGTGGGGCAACAAGCCTGTAGTCGAGGCCGAAGCCAGTGGGACCACTCCAACTCCAGGAGTCGAGCGTGCCACTGGCCGAAGCACGCGAGTCGCCTTCGGGTGACGAATCGGCCCTTTTCAGGGCCAACAAGGCTGGAGTGTCCTCCGAAATTACGGGGAGGTGCGCGCAACAAGTAGCCAACCTGGCAAAGCCAGTGAGGCCACTCCATCTACCGGAGGTGAGCGTTCCAATGGCGGCTGTCACCAGGAGTTGCTGGCCCTTCTGGGGGAGATCGACGATTTGGCCCTTTCCAGGGCCAACACTGCGGCCAAATTGACCTCCCCAACTACTGGGGAGGTGGGCGCAGATGGCCAGGTTGAAGTCAGCGAGGCCTCTCCAAATACTGGAGGTGTGCGTGCCATTGATGGATCTACCGGGGCATCTGTTATTGCACCCTCAGGCCTCGGCTCGTTGGTCAGTGCTGGCCCTCTACAAAGCGTCGGCAGCAATGCCAATGCGGGTGAGTCTAGCAGGGCCCCTCCAACTACAGGAGGTGTGGGTGCTGATAATGGACAAAATGAAATGGTAGCCCTTTAAGGGCCAACAGCCCGCAAACCGGGAAGGAGGACGAAAGCTCCCACCAGCACGATGGGTGGAAACCTAACCGTGTCAACGGAAGACTTTACTAGGGGAAGCCCAGCCATCTTTCGCTGGTAAAGACCTCTTCAAGTGGCACTGATGCGAGTGTGATCGTAAGGGCCTTAAAAACCCGCGTCAATTCCCACACCGTTGGTAGGTAAGAAACGCATGGCTGAATTTTATTTAGACTTGAAAGACCGGGTCACACGCTTCGTGCATGTCGACAGATCGTGCGATTCCGTGGACGTGGAGGGACTGTCTTAAGGACCAGACCTCCCGTTGATGCGTGATGAGTCAAGCCAGGGTTCCGATGATGAGTCTGAGTATTTTCAGACTGTAAGACTCCACCAAAGGGGTAAGGCCAGCAACACCCGGAAGCTATCGGGGAGCAACCCTACCATTTAGACGGTAGCTCTGGTGATGAGAGTGAGGTCAACGGTGGCCCGGGCCAGGGTACGCCAGATTGAGCAAAGGTAGCGCGAAACTAAGGGTAACAACACAAGCCATGCCTCACACCAGCCTAGCACTAGCGGTTCTGGGCCGGCTCACAAAGCCAAGGGGAAGATTCCTCCCATCATCTTGTGTGATGTGGAGGACTACTCCAAGGTGGTGAGGGCCATCCAATCCAAGGTTCGAGAGTCTATGGAGGTGATCAGTCAGCCGGGGAATTGATTTCGCCTCCAGTGAGGGTCGGAGGAAGATTACTGGACCCTACAAAAGTTCTTGCTGAACTTGGGGATTCAGCATTGGTCCTACGAGCTGGAATGGGATCGACTGGTCAGGGTAGTGGTAAAGGGACTCCTAGCACGGACAAACCTTTGCGACATCTAAGAAGAGCTCGTGGAGATGGGTTTCCCCGTAAAATCTGTCACCAGATGCTGTCTAAGTGGAAACAGGATTATAAGACTGGATAAAGGCAGCGGTTGCTGAACTTCGTTGACTCCCGGGGATCATACCGCAAGGCTCTACTCCATATCAATTGTGTGCTAGCTCCACGTCAAGGTGGATAATAACAAGTCTCCCAGTGGCCCGGTTTAGTGCAAGAACTGTTTCCTGGTTTGAGTATGTGTGAAGGATTCCGTGCTAACACTAGGTGTAGGTTCTGTGGTGGTGACCACGAGAGGGGCGGTTGTCCGGAATAGAGACTATCTCCCCCGAAGTGCCTGCACTGATCAGGAGAACAGCCTCAGCGTGGTGGGACTGTCCCACGTACAAGTCCTTACAGGTGGCAGAGACTGTGGGGCCTCCAAAGGTCAAGAAGGGAGGACGGATGGTATAATCGAAGGCCAGAAGCCCTCGGGGCACGTTGCGGTACGGAAGGTAACAGTGACTCCAACTCCAACACCAAAGATACTGGTACAATCTTTCACCAGTGTGTTGTCAGGGGGACCAACCCCTCCCCCTCAGGCTGAGCACCAGCCAAAGCTACCTTACCAGAACCAGTGGCATTTGGTTCTTCCCTCTCGGTTGAGGATCGTCCGAGACCACTCATCTGCCGATCCAAACCTCATTTCCCCCTTCCCCGCACCCTGCTTCCTCTAACCCCACAATTTGCACCCCAACCCTTTAATACCACTCCCCACTCCTACCCTTTCCCCCAGCCACCCCAACACCCAGCCCACTCTCCAAAACTACCCCAGAAAGTGATAGCGCAAAGCTCAAAAATTGCATTGAGCTACTAAAGGGCATTCCGGTACTGGATCCATGGACTTTTTGTCAAGTATCTTGAGGAAGGTCCAGGAATCTCTGAGGAGTTCCCTCCTTACCACCGGTTCGACCGGGCTAAGAGGTATGACATGGAGGTGCTGCTTCGAGGTAGCCACACCTGTTTTAATCGGTGGTGACTTCAACGTTAAGCACCTTCATGGGGTACTAGGATTATGTGCTCGTTACGGATTGCTCCATGACTTCATAGATCTATACGAGTTAGTGGGTTCTGTCCTCCCAACCCAACCACTTCCCTCACAATCCCCTTGGTTATCCCGGGCGTCTTCGACTTCATTGTCTCCAGAGGGATCAGAAGGTGGTTAGTGCTGAAGTCTCTAGCTGAGATAGAATCGGATCACAATCCGTTCTTGTGAATCTGAGAGCACAGTGTCTTTCAAAGACATCCCCGAAAAACCCGACCTTAAGCGCACTGACTGGGACAGGTTCACGAAAGTGTTGAGAGGTTGGACCCACCCTACATTTCGAACACCAGCAGAATACGATCGTGGTGCGGAGTTCATAACTTCCATCATCAAAGGGTCGCTTGAAGCTTCAACGCCAAAGCACCGTCCTAAGAGGACGCCACAGTCTTCTTTGGCCGATTCTATCCTCAGGCATCCGGGAGAAAAATCGGCTGAAGAAGGCTTGCAAATCTCTAGGGAACCAGTAGACAAGGCCAACTGGAGCCACAAAGTCCATGTGGTTCGCGAGATGGTCCAAGAATACTGGAACAGTGTCTGGGAGGACAAGATTGATAGCCTATGCAAAGCAGGACAGGTCCCTGTGGTGCATTACGAGGAGCTTGATGTCGGTAGCTGCACAAGGTCACCTATTAAAGGTCGTAACAGGGTGGCCAACTCCGACCAAAAGAAGGACGATGCTCTTGCAGAGCACTTAGAGACACAATTTGTACTGACTGACGACCCGTCACACCCGGTGCACATTGCGCACGTGACTCAAGTTATCGGTGCGGTCTCGTAAATACCCTTGGATGAATCTGAACCCATGAAGGTGATAGAAATATCGTGGGCGTGAGCCGTTCAAAGATTAAATAAGGCCCCCGGACATGACGGTATAATAACTGGTCCGCAGAAAGCTGCCTTGGAGGTGATTAACTTCCTCGTGGAGTTATTCAACGCCAGTCCTGCTGCTGAGTCACTTCCCCAAGCTCTGGAAGCACGCCAACGTCCTCTGCTTTCATAAATCAGGTAAGAACTCGTCTCTAGCTTCGTCTTACCGACCGATCATTTTGCTCGACGTTTGGGTAAGTTTTTCAAGAGACTTTTACGACGAGACTGACCCGACATGTTCGCAAGGTGGGCATCTTGGTGGAACGACCAATTCGGCTTTAAGGTGGGACAAGCTTCATTCACCAACTCGTCCAGCTCGTGGAGCAGGTCACGAGGAACTTCAACATAAACAGGCTGACTGTGCTGTCATTTCACAACGTGGCAAAGGCCTTCGACCATGTTTGGCACGATGGTCTCTTTTCAAACTCCTCTCCCTGAACCTGGCCTTCTACCTAGTTAAGGTTGTACAATATTATCTATCCCACTGCACCTTTTCCACTACCTTTGCGAACGCCATTTACCAAGTTAGAAGAAATTCATGCTGGAGTGCCCTAGGCTTTCCTCGTGGGCCCGGTGCGATTCAGTCTGTATGTGAACGACATTCCTAAATCCCCATACACAAAGTTGCACTGTATATGGACGGCATGGCTCAAGTAGTGGAGTCATGGTGAGGGCATCTGCTGGAGAGGTGACTCCAGTCCATTTGGGCAGTTGGAGGGGTGGCTGACCACCTGGAGGACAAGTATTAACGTGTAGAAGAGCACAGCAGTTCTCTTCACATGGAAAAGAAAGTTCTACAGGCCGGTCTCACTCTAGTTGTTTGGAGAGCAGATAAGATGGGAGAACATTTATAATTACCTGGGACTTACGCTGGGCACCAAACTGACCTGGCAACTACACTAAACTGGGAGAATTAACATGGAAAGGCAAAGGCCACCACTTAACAGGTGCAGCGCCCTGTCTACAAGGAATCGGTCTGACTCTGTACAAGCAGTTGCTCAGTCTGATACTCGACAATGCATGATCTGCTTGGGGCCCCCTGGCAGATACTTATATGAGGAGGATGCAGGCGTTCCAGATCGGGTGTCTGAGGATCTTTGTGGACGCACCTTGGTACATTCAGAATGTGACTCTAACTTGTGACCTGGATATGCCTACAATCAAGGACCACTTCCGGAAGCTGGCATAGTCCTTCTACGACAGACTTCCCGGTGCCACTAATCCTCTTATCCAGGGGCTTGGGAATTACGTCATTGAACCTGGAGTCCCACTGACGTCCCAAAGCCCTGCCCGGATAAGCGAGAAGTGTCAAACAGTGGTTTGGGAGGCTCTCACCCAGCCCTCCATAGAGTAGTGTCTCCACACTTAACTCTAAAAACCCTTATTCGGTTTCACAATATACCCTTTTTTTCTCCCACTATTATTAATATTTTTTTTTTGTTTCAGAAATTACGTGAATGTGACAATCCGTTTGTTTTGGAATCCGAAACCACATGGTGTGACCAATTGGTCGGTACGTGTTGGAATTTGATTTCGTGCTCCCCTTCAGGGTTCATGGAAGCATACTAATATGCGGCTGCGATGCTACGAACTCTCTCTTTCTATTGACTTGCTTGACGGACACTGTCTCTCACGTTTTCAAGCACCAATGGGAAGCTCCCATTTTCTCCAATTGTACAAAGCAGGAGCAGTGGAGGGTATTTAACACGGTGGTTCCTCGATCAGAGGGCAGTTGGTGAGTGTTACGCAACCTGGGCGTGCCACCTTTCCGAAGGATCAAAAATAATTTGTCAAAATCAGAAAGAGTAATATTATATAGTATCCTCTCGCTCCTTTACATCCCACCTCTACTCACGTTGCCGGGACCATCACCCTATTCCCCACTGCAAGTCACGTTGCCGGGACATCCCTCTGTTCCACCGCAACTAACTTTGCCGGGACACTCGCGCTGATATTTTTCCTACCCACACGTGTCGGAACACACCGTTGCTCAGAGACATCACTTCGTCATGACATAAACCAGCTACCCCCGAAGCCACAAGCAAGGGATCATAAATATATAATATATATATAGTGTTAGGTATCCCTATATATACACACACAAAATAAAGCTTCTGTATTTGTGAGTTAAAAAGCCAGCTGTGTATTGTAGATTTTTTTACTTTGCGTCCATTACAGTTTCCAGCCTGTGGCCTGTGTCAGTTTTTTATTAAAGCCATCTATTTTCCACTACCAGATTGTACGTTAGCTTCAATTGCCTTATAATATAACTTAGACTAGGACAAGCAAAACATCCAGTCCTCGGCCGTTGATTCATCACTTTGAAAGGAAAACCACTTTTACAATGATAAATTTTTTCGGCCCTACCGGAATCTAACCTGAGACCTTAGCTAGGTACACAAACACGCTACCTGAATGAGCTAATATGTTGTATTATATAGATAAATTACTCGATTAAAAATATTTTGTGCCAGGTATAGAAATCAATAACCTTTTTGGATTAAACAACTAAGACCAATTACATTACTGTATACATTTGTAAAATTTAATTATAGAGTATTTTCTTGATTTAAAAATGTGTTCTAAATATATACATTCTAAATAAAGGTTTATATATAAATACTATATTACATATAAACAGCCTAGAAAAATCATCCAAATAACTACCAAAGAGCCTTAGAGACTATATTACTTAGTAGAATTCTATTAAGAACAGTATTTATCAGCTTACAACTTTTACAAAAAATATTTCATACGTCAAGTCATGTGATCTGCAACTGTCACTTATATATATATAAATATATATTATATATATATATATTTATATATTATATATATTTATATATATATATTATATATATAATTTGTATCTTTAAATTATATTCATAATATAGTAGATAGTTATCATTGCTGACCGCAAAAACTATGTTTGTATTTGCTAAACTGTTCCTCATATCAAAATTGGACTAACAACTACTAAAACTATTGTCCAACCCTATATAATTGCATACATACTTTCTTCAATAATTCTTGGACTCGCATTGGTGATAAATCTTACTGAACATCAAGCTTTTATAATATTGTTGGCCAGTGATGGGGAGGTTGAGTCAGATACGAGACCTGTTTATTTAAGGTATTTTTTTAAAGTCGTTTCTCACTCTCCCTTTATGCAAACGTGAATACATTTCCCTTGAATACTGCCATACTTACTATTGTAGCTTAGTGTCATTTGACAATAAGAATTATTGCAAATTTTAACAAGTGTAATTTTTTTGAAATACAATATTCAATGATTTCAAATCAAAAGTGTTCACGATTTATAAAGGGTCACACATTGCTATTTTAGCTTTTTGCATATTTTTGTTTATAGTTATATATATATATTTTATTAAACTATTATTATTTAAATATAAATTATTTATGGGATGAATTTTTTAAATTTACTTCATTATATAAAAATATTATATTAATAGTAAAATTTAATTTTAATACTTCATCGATGTATACAAGACTTCCTAAAACTAAGGTCTCAACACTGAATTAATAAGAAAGATTTGAAATATTTGAAATTTTATTTTATTATCGGTAAGATATTTTGTTATTTCTTGATTAACACTATTTTACTTTGAAATAAAAGTTTTTGCAGATCTTTTCTAAAATTTCACTAAACTTTTAATAAAACACTACCATATTTTTTCTAAGAACCGTGTATTTTTACCCTTTCGATTTATACACCTATTTACCAAATACTCTAACCTCTAAGGGATAGAGAAGAATGGATCTAGATGAATTATTTTACTCACATTTGTGTGGAAATGAGAGAGTAAAACCATTTAGGATAAACCATCCTCAATACACTTGACCGGGGTTATATCCCCGAACACCCCATCATCGGAAGTCTAGTCTAATGTAGGTGTGATATCTTAGACCATTCGGCCACCAAAGTAGGTATTTACTGACGTTTAAATTATTTATTAGTGAAATTTTAATAATCCCCAACTGGTCCCATCGTATGGTGGTCAGTGCACCTGGATACAGGCCTAGAGGTTCTGGGTTCTATTCCCGGCTGATTCCTTGGGTAGTTTACCCTTAAGGGGAAGTATCCCGACGGTCACCAGGGTTTGGTTAATTAAGCTTAGGTTAGGTTAAGACTCACCCAGCTCCACAAACTTCATAATAAACATAATCACATCATTCATTGTGGGTACGAGTGTAGACAACCTCCTATGGTGTACCCTGGGCAACGTTCTGTGCCAACAGAGCGCTAATAGTCTACACTTAAGGAGACCTAACCTGAATGTCATGTTCCTCTAGGTCATATATGACATACGACAAAAAAATGTGATAAAATCCCCCATTAAATACGTTCAAGAGGTTTTATAACAATGAAAAAATTAGGATAGATACTCAAATATGCTTATTTCAGATAAATAAATTAAATTGGTATGGTTCATATGGCTTACGATCAAATAATAAAAGTGTACAAATAAATGACTATTCAATTGTAGGTCCTGGATTTTAAAGATTTTTTTTTCTATTTATTTAAAAGGTTGTTCATCTAATGCTGCTAATCTAATGAAATATACTCAAGAACAGTCGATACTAACTTGTGAAGAAAATAAAACTTTATGTTTTGACTGGAGCAATATTTTATTTAAATTTTGCAAAAAAAAAAAAAAAGTTTAGCTATAAAAGCTGCAGAAAAAAAAATTCCATTAACTCGCATTCCTCACTACACTCCCACAAAGATTATGTTGTTTCATTCTCAAAAAAGTTTCAATTAGGTGTATGTGAAATCTTTGCATCTAAGACACTGTTTGTATCTCGTATGGAACATCATAATTATTTCAATATTTTCTCTTACTTGATTATTTTGTTTGATACATTGAACTTATATCTTAGCTCTCTAGCTTATCACTTGAAAGAAAAAATACACACCAAGTTGTGGCAGTAAACGAAAATCTCAATGTTATCTTAAATGACCTATCATCAATTGGGTCTAAAATACAAGTCGTTCCTAAACAAAGAATCACACTAAATGGGTTCCTAGATCTGAGATAAGATTATTTGTTTAACCTCCGTTATACCTCTATGTTTCCATGAAATGCGTAACAGCTACAAACATACATACCCTTTAGGGATTACATTCATTCAAAGCTCTTGCATAAAAAAAAACACATTCAAAAGTAATGGAACACGATACCATTATCCTTAGCTGTGTCTTACTTTTCATCTGGATCATTTCTTGAAAAAAATAAGCTTCTATTTTACTTTTAGTAATGCTTAAAGTGTAACGACGTTTATCACTGGCTTCGTTTTCACAAACCACCATTTTCAAAAATGGTCGTCACTGTATCTATGTGTACAAGTAAAATAGTTTCGTGAGTCTAGAGAGAAAAATATGACCTTCTTTCTTCAGAATTACCACTATTTTATTAATTGGAAATTCTATGTATATTTTCAGGATATCTAGAGGGATATTAGATCGATGCAAACACGTTTTCATAAATTATATATATATTAGAACCACGTCTTACTACCCGTTCTGGCTATACACTTATGTACTAATTATACTAATGATTTAGGAATTAGGAATATTTAATCAAGAGGATGATTGTATCTTGATGTGGAAATATATTCAGTTACCATACACAGCCCAATATTTAAAGTAGAAAAAAATGGGAAGGGTTACTAAACATTTTGATTCAGCGTGGTTTCGTATTCAGTTCACTTTTTATTCAATGCAAAGTCCACGTGTTTATAACTTGCAGTTTATTGCCCCGAATATACAATAAATATTCCAAAAGATTTTTGTCAATTTTTTATGAACGTTCCGGTGATTTTCAGTTGTTGTTTTTCAGGCTTAAATATTCCCGGTGTTTTCCAAGTGCATGCATGCTAACCCTGATTCTTACACTTCCAATATGAATACATATTCTCGTTAATTTAATCATCAAAATATATAGAATATATAAGTTCATTCCTTTAGAAAAATTATAGAGAGAACAACAGTCTTAGTAATATACCAAATTACTTAGCTCACTCGGTAATCCGTCTGCTTAAAAAACTATAGATCTTTGCACAGCCAGAACATTTATAGTGACAATTGTAGACGTTTTATCTGTTTTAAAATGCATTTTCATGTAAATCTTATATTAAAATAATCAGATGGCTTAGAAAGAGTGCGTTAGGTACAATACATTTTATTATTTTATTTTTATATATTTGAGAAATTAAATTTTCACTTTCTGAACTGATTTACTCTAACAGCACACGAGAATTTATAGAAGCTAGTGAGAAAGGTTCTATTAATTTCAACTTTACATACCTTCCAGGGTTCTTTTAAATGCCACAATCGGCATTGTACTGACGCATTTACTTCCCTTCCGAAGGAAGTTGTGCTACGGATTTTTTATTATTAATATCAAAAGTGAAGAATCAAATGATTTTATATGGATTTAGTATCTCTTTTAGCTGTCAGATGAGGTTGTTCCTATGAAAATTGGACTTTAAAATGTGTATAGGTAACAAGGTTATATAAAAATATTGATTGATAAACACTTTTATTATAATATTTTCCTCTTGGACAAGTGATATGTAAGTGCATCGTAAGCTTATCTAGTGGTCTGTTGTTGGGAACAGTTTAAGAAACACTACTCTAAAAGATTATAATGTTAAGAGACCTTCATTATTTGAACTTTAAATAAAGAAATCTACCTTAAAGTATGCTTGTGAGGTTCTTTCGCCTATATTCCTTTGTAAGAAAATATATGAAACTTGGTGAAAAACCCAAATGGGGAATATTTTCCTAACCAATGTGAAGCGATACAAGCCAATGCGATACGCCACAGTATGTTCCGGCAACTAAGTCACGTGACCATTTATAGTATCTGGTAAAAAAAAAAAATAGTATATGGAAGGAGGTGTGGACTATGATTCGTTGGATCCAGTCAGGGATCGAATCAAATCTAGGTCATAGTCGTCGACACTGCTGAGTACTCAAGAGCAGTAATGCATAGTGCGTGCGGACATCTTTTTTTAATTTATAATTGGTTTTGTTTTTGCGTATGACATCTTTTACCGTGAGAGATGCAGTATCTAGTTCTGGTAATAAGTTTATGTGCTAATGGATATAGGGATTGGGATGGTTATATTTATATAAAGTGTAACTGCATTTGCTTGGACCAAGAGTGGAAAATCATTTTCGTTAAAAATCACTCTCAGTACACCCTACCGAGATTCGAACTTCGAATGCCCCGTCATTTGTAGTTTAGTTGTGCCTTAGACCACGCAGCTACCGAAGTTGGTGCACATATCTTGAGATTCTTAAGAATCAACATTTAGAAAAGACAAACATATTTTGTTGCAGTCAACATTGATAGCAATTTTTTCATATTATTAGTGTTATTTTATAGGTATTGATAATATGTATAGCCCGTCTTGGTGGCATAGTTGGCTAACGTACTAGTTTGTATGGAGCTAGACTGTGGAGGATGGGGAGATCGAGGCTCGAATCTCAGTCGGGTGAACTGGGAGTGTTTTTTCCTAAATGGTTTTCCACTCTCCCACCACGAAAATGTGGGTTAACTTCCTCTAAGGTCAACCTTCCCAATTTCTAATCCATTAGAGTAATTAGTAATTAAGCGTATAACCCGAACGGCTAATAGCACGTGGTACTAAATAAATAAATAAAAATAATATATATTAAAAGTGACAGCTATCTAATAAAAATGCACATAATCTATACATGCTTAAGAAACATCTATCTACCAAAGAGGGTTGTTTAAATTTTACCTGATATTCTTTAAGTTATTGTCATGTTGACGGATCCAAGCTTACAATATACCAGAATAATTTTTCATATTTTTCATATAAAAACAGGTAATTTTATTTAAAGATAAATTATGTTCTATAATAATTATGATGTGACACAAGAGCTGATATGTTTTAATAAATATAGAATGAAAACGTTTGCTTGACAAAAGGGAACTCTTATAAATGAAATAGTTCCTCCAACTCTCTTGTAGATTGATTACTTAATAATATACCCACATAGCTGGCTGAGCACTTGGACTGAGTGTAAGGTAAATTTTATTTGGTTTTCCTATAACGGTAATGCTGAAGTTCGAATCCCAGTTGGATGTACTGAAGGTGTTTCTTTTTTGCTAAAATCTTTTCCATTCTTATTTCACAAAAATGTAAGTACAGTACATTTACTATAAATTATAACCTCCTCATCAAAGTGTAATTAGATACGAATGGTTCATACGGGTGGTAAGACGTGAAGAAAAGACTAAAAATATAATCGCTTATCCATGCTTCTACTAGGTTAATTTAATTTGTAATATTTTTAGTAATATACCACACACATATATATATATATATATCTATATATATAATGATATGGATTAAACATGAACGTGGAAAAGAGCCAGATAATGAAGGTGGCTAGAAACATAAACCAAGCAAAGAAAGTAACAATCAATGGAAAGTAACTCGAAAAGGTGGAAGATTTCTGCTATCTAGGAAATAGGATTAATGCATCCACTAAGATCATTAGAAAAGAAACACAAGAGAAAATTTTGCTGTGGTCAGGTCATGTGATAAGAATGGAGAGGGACGAAATGCCTAAGAAAGCTTTACAGAACAAGGATAAGAGCCGAAGACCTATTGGAAAACCACGGACATGAAGGATGGACCAAACGCAGACGGACATGGAAGGTAAAGAAGTGGTTTGGAGACGTGTGGCTGAGTGAGAAGTTTGGAAAGAGCGAGAGGAATGTAAGAAGATGTGGAAGACGACCCGCAGAGCAGAAAACGTCGAATTATGATGAATGTACCTCAAAAAATAATTGTTTCTGTTAATATAAAAGTTAAACTTTTAGTCATAGCTTATCAATAATTATTAGTGTGTCGTATAGAGCTGGTACATATTTAAAAGGGAGTAATGATATGTAATATTACTCGAAGGAGGGCTGGAGGGTGAAGGGGGAGGGACTAGTCAACATGTAATTGCACCTCTTGAGCACAATGGATTAAAAGTCACCCACGCTCCCTCAAATTACACCCACAACCAGGCTTCTATCAGAACCCATGAAATAGGAAGACCAAAGCTTCACATCTCTGAGCCATATCTATAGTCTGTTCACCATGGGAGTGATGGCAACTGAAAGCTATCAAAAGTTACAAGAACTACTATTATTTATCCATTCGCCAAACATATGATCTACAAGAACTTATATTGATTTGTTGACACTTTTGGAAGTCAAAACTTTCACAACAAATAATTTGTTTCAATTATTTTTTACTTTAACGATTTATGTATCTTCTCCTAGATGTCAGTTACCACCAATCCTATGACGATTGGACTCTATAATAAAACCACCCAAATAACCAACTAACATGCGTGAAAATAACTGGGTTAAAAGCGAGGGAGATGTTATATTTAAAAACTTGACAATGAGTGTCACTGAAAAAAATTATGTTTATAAAGCTGTACTACAGCTTGCTTTGTTCTTCCATTATCCATTAGAATGACTTTTCGCTCTTTTTAGTAAAAGTTTAAATTATATTGTTGATGAACTATTCTATTCTAGTTCCAATAAATGAACCCCCCTCCCCCATCTAGATAAAAAAAACAGTATTTAAGATTAAAACTCTGTGTTGCTCGTGAAAAAAGAATTACACTGCAGTTTCATAGACCGAGAAGGAAAATAGGGTAAAAGAGAGAGTGATATAGTGTTAGAAAGAGGAGGATTGTAACAGAACAAAAGGAGCGTGATAATGGGTGATGAGGGTTGGGTGGAAGGGGTGCGTCACTGCGGCCCGCTTAGCCATCAGTCTGAGATCCATTAACGCTTCTATGGGGGTCGCTTTTTTTGAGGTAGGGGGTGGGATAGGGGTAGAGAAGGGAGGTCAACAGACACAACAACGATGATGTCAACCGTCATTCAACCCCCTGTAACCAACCCCTCACATAAACACCCCTCAAACTAACTATAAGGAGGGGAACACAAGCCTTAAAGTGTTTCTAGATAGATACAAAAACATGTCCGGACAAATTAAATACGATATAGCCATTAGGTCCAATTTCATTCGTGAAGATAAATTGGTTAAGAAAGTATTTCTGAATCGGAAGGGAAAGCGAATTAATTTCGCGCGTTTTAAGAGATGGCATTTGTTGAAGAGGATTAATCGAGACAAAGAATGCTGTGGAGGGAAATAGGCTTGGAAGATTATGTTCATCTGATCAAGTGCAGCCGCATTCGAACTTTTTTATTCGCATACACCCAGATACAGTTTATCTTCGACTTTGTACTCCCAATGTTGTTGGTATGTAATGTAAGTTATTCATACCGTATTCTATAAATTACACCTAAAATATTTTAAATAAATTACATTCAAAATAATATATTAAACAATTAGTTTTAAATGAATCATAATATAAAAATATTACAATTTATATAACCCCTAAAATAGTTTCTTGTACCCCAGGTTGAGTACCACCGATCTAATGGATATTGTAATGTATTACCATTCATTATATTTATTTGGGATTATAAATATATGAAAATATCTTTTCCGGCTGAATTGGTAGGCCCTTTCAGGATCACTCGTAGAAATTCAGTGTAAAAGACACCAGTGAGCAACACACTTTCAAAACTCACATATTACATGGATTCTTTCAGATGGTGCAAGCACGAACAAGCCGAAAGGCTGAGTGCATGTAAAATGCCGTATGGTTAAAAAATCATTAAACTAACTTTGGGCTAGGTACTGTCTTAAGAAAAAGATTAAACAGAAACCATTTTGGATATTTAAATGGTTTAATGTAAATAGATTTATATATATTATTATATATGAACTATTTAATATCCTATATACTATATTCTCCCTAATATATGATTTGATTATTATATATATATATAATTATGATTACATATTTGTTGTTATATGTATATATATGTTTATATATGTTATATTTTATATATGTTATATATGTATATATGTTTATATTTTATATATGTATATATGTTATATATGTATATATTTTATATATGTATATGTTAAAATGTATATATTATATACACATATAATAGAAGAACGGGATGTAAGCTATATTCCGTTATTTTACAATATTTTTTGAGGGAGAGTGGGAATTAATAATAATAATAATAATAATAATTAGCACCACGCCTTACTACCCGTTTGATTTATACGCTTAAGTACTAGTTACGCTAATGTTTTAGGAATTGAGAGGTTGAATATAAGGAAGTGACCCCGAATTTTCGTGGAAGGAGAGTGGAAAACCATTTAGGAAAAACCACCCCAGTTCACCCGAGCGAGACTTGAACCTCAATCTCCCCATCCTAGGTGGTCTAGCTCAACACGAAACTAGTGAGTTAGCTAACACGCCACTGAGATGGGTCAAGAGTGGGAATTAATTTATGAAAATACAACTTTAGTACACCGAGAGGGGACTTGAAATTAGACCTCCTAGCCTATTGGCAAACCAAACTATATGAGACAAATTTAATCCACATAATCAACTACGCGGCTAGTTGTTATTTATTTATAATATATATATATATATATATAAAGAAAACGGTTGTATATATAATTTATAAAGTCCTATACATACATATAGTGAAAGAAATGATAATCCATTAAATAAGTTTATGAGTAATTCAGATTTTAAAAACAAATATAATTCATTAACAAATAGGCATACAATTTTTAGTAAATAAACACTATATTACTATAGAGAATGCTTATCTCAGTCGGCTATTGAGCCTAAGATCATAGTTTTGATTCTTAGGAGGGCCAATATTGTATGGTATTACTGGTATTTGGGTTTGCTGACTAACGGTGGATAAATATTAACGTTATTTGATACGGTTGTTGTGTTTAACGCAAATTGAGCTATGAACGCGTGATACCGAAGTTTTATTAAATCTAAAATCACCAGTACCATGCCTACTTTGCACCACGAATGGGGACACTCAATTTTGACTTATGTGAGATTCGAAAAAAAATTTTTGGAATTTGAAAGTATATTAAAACCCTAAATCGGTCTTACATTCATTTGTTTGTCCCTTTTGTCGCCAGTCAACTCAAAAATTACACTTTTAGGATCGAGAAGGGACCTTTCTGTCTCATTCCATCTTTTTCTGGAACCGATTAAGCAATATAACAAAACGCTATCTCATAAGCGAGCGAAGCAGTGATGAAAACACTGGGTGTAAGAAGTAAACATACGTCACGGCTGTTTGATGTAATATAAAGCATGGCACTTGATTCGACTAGTCAGAGGAGGAGGCGGGGGCCAAGTTTGTGTTTATTAGGGTATCCTCGTACTTGCATAAAGCACTGGTTTTGAGTTGAGCATTTAAAGCTTTCGATTGTGTTGAAAGCATTAACGCTGCGAATAATATTCTTGCTTAATCTTTGGTACAAAGCCAAATCTTAATTATATTTGGTGAAATATGGCGCTCACTATGAAGAGCTTCTTTAAATTCACTTTATTTTTGGTTCTTAGATAAAAAATTTAAAATATTTAATTTGCTGATCATTAGAGCAATGCTCCACGTAAGACTGCTTTTGCATCTTACATTTAACTACTTTTAAATTTTTTATGACTTCGCTGGTATATTATGTTATTTAGTTTTGTTCTAAAATCTAATATCTAAACTCTAAACAATTAATTTTGGTGTCATTGCAACAATACTTTCACGTAAGAAAGCCACTGTAATGTGCTTGCATTTGCGCCTTAAATGTAAGTAATTTTCAGTTATGTTATGTTTATGTATATAATAGGTTTATTTAGTTTGGTTTCATTGATGCTAAATTTAAAGTACTTAGTTGGGGTTCACGCACCATCTCAATTAAGACTTTAAAACACTTAGCCTAGAATACTCAAGAATTAATTGCCCTATAATTCTTAATTCACCAATACTGCCTTTGCCTTTGTACAAAGAACAATGATTCCATTCTTCCAGTCACATTAAGGTCTGGTCTTATGACTCCTGGATATATGTTAATCTGGCCGATAAATATTTGTATCTGTTTGATATGCTAAAAGTGCGTCTTATGACCACCAGATAGATATTATTTATCTGACACATAAAAGGTATTTATCCATCACATTTTTTCGGGAGATTTATGTACTTGATAACTTTTATCTGAAAGTTAAAATAATCGTTGCCATAGTGACGCGTTGTTTTTCATGAGGTTTCGCTATCAGAAGTATTTTAAGGTTAAAATCTTTAGTTCACGTGTCTAGTAGGCACAGGCCCAGGCTTTAACTTTATATAAGGTTAGAACATTTGATTCATAATTTTATAAAAAAAACTGACTGCAATTTGAAGAGCTATAATTAATATTAACAATTATTTAAATGCATTAGGCCTACAATAAATGACATTTTGTAAACGTTGTATAAACTATTAACCACATTTTAGCAGACACTGAAATTAGTACTTGCAAAACAACACTAGTTCTGCACCCATGTGAATCATCGGTTTACTCGCAATCGTTTAGCCGTCATTATTTAACAAATGTTGAGGTTGTCATAGCGGTAGCAGTAGTGCTTATACGCATGCACGCACCAGTAAAAGCAGTATCAACCTTGCGTTTTCTTCATAAAAATATACTTATCCTACAGATAACTATCCGACAGATAAATTCAGTTCATAATACGCTTAAGATATTAAAGGGGCTGAATAGCCTTTATACTGGTCCTAGCTTTAACTCCCGATAGCAATATTTATCCGGTAGTCATAAGACTGGCCCTAAGAACATTAGAAATCCCAGCCCATACATGGAACAACTAACAAAATCTGGAAAGTAGTACCATGCACCCATACGTAATTAATTTCACTTGCGATCCTATCTAAACCAAATATAGCCATTCTTGTATATTTTCAAAGCTTTAAACACCACATCTTTGTTAAATCATTTACTCAATTTAAATAATATATTCTGGTTCCATCAATAATCCTAATAGTCAATAATGTGTGGCATCGTTGACATATAAAACATTTCGCGCCTCATATGCACGTTTCTGAATATTTTTTAGGTAGCTTAGATGTTTCACTAAAAAAAATCAGTTAATTTAAAACGACTTTAATTTGATCGAATTCGGGCAACTATAGTTATTAATAAATCATCAAATCTACTAAACTATTATTCCAAAGTTAAGTAGCATGGAAGTGAATATGAGCTATAATAATCAGTTTGGCAATTCTTATAAAAAAAACCCTTTTTTTGATCAAAATATTTCAAAAAAGGTTTCAAAAGATACGTTTATTTTAACTTTACACACTTGATTTCACACCCTATCCGAGTTTGGACATGAACATTTTAAATGAAATGATAAATTCCTCTTCAAATTCCCGATGCTCATGACAAATATTCAAGACCTGTTGATATCACAATATTTATGAAATTAAATTAACGTATAACTAAGAGAAATTTTATTTTATTTGTTCAAAAAATTTTGTTAACCACTTTTTAAAATACTGACTATAGCTCGTGTCTTCTTTAATCCCAACTTCAACCAGTCTGTTAGCCCAACGCAAACCTTCTATATTAATGGACATAATTTGTTATTCATAGTAAAATAAGAAAAAATAACTTACATAATATTTTAGAATAGTTTTATCTATAATAAAAAAAACTATAACAAGTTAGCTAAGCTGGTCAATTTAATCTTATTATTGAGAGTCACGCTTCATAAAAGATATATTTAATCTCGATGATAAGTTAATAATATCCCATGAGATTATATATTTCTAGCTTAAATTTTTAAACAATATAATTTTTTAATGATGAACAGTTCAGCACGTTGTTTATTTGTAAAATACTTTTAAATTAAGTTTATCAAACTTGGATGTTAATATTAAAATTATCTACTGAAGATCAGTCTTACAGTATCTATAGAATATTTTATCATTGCCATTCAACGTTAAAATGGAACACAAACAATTTTATGAAGCTAGTTCCTTAATATAAGCTTTAAATAAAGCTGAATAATTTTTTAAACAAATTTACTATACAAACAATTTCAAATATATATTTATAATATATTATTTATTTTTAGAACTAAATAATTTAATAGTAGTGACTTTTTTTCTAAAATATTTTAAAGCTATTCAAATAAATGTAAGAGTTTTAATTTCATTAAAATAGATACCTCAAATTTAGTTATTTAAAATTGAATGAAATTAATATAAGTTATGTCAATAACCAACCTCAGCAGTCGCAAGTGGCTTACAACAAGGTTAGCGCTCTATGTTTACTTTTTAAGTGATTTTATAATTATTTAAAAAGTTGCAAAATTCAAATAAGTGGTTAAGATTATACAAAAACGATTAGGTTACTATTTAGGTTAATTTTGTTTTCCAACTCTGACAGTTGCCTGCTTACTTAGATCGCCACAGTATTCTTGTGTTTAGGTAAAGGGCACTGCTAGTAGTCCTTAATTTTATAAAAACTACTGGGCTCGTTGATTCTCTTTTGAGACTTCTTAGTTGCATTTGTATAATCATTATACAAGCAAATTATAGTAATTAAATTAATTACGTGGTCTTTATATCACGTTTGTTCGATTTGGTTTGTCGGTAATAATTAGATCAGGATTAATATTCCAAGAATGGGGGATATTTCCCAAATAGTTTCTACCTTCTCTTTCCACAAAAGTAAAAGTACATTTCCTTTCATATATACCTACGTTAAAAGCGTAATTAAATGATTATAGCAAGCGTGGGTAATAATATTCAGTGAGTAATAGTAATTAAAAAAATTAAGAGAAGAGAGCTTGTAGCTTATCGAGTTTGCGATAGTCTCAAAGACAAAAATTGGGGTAAGTCCTGCAAAAGTAGCAAACCACAGATTTAAGACGTCACTCTTGAAATATACTAGACTACTGATGATGGAAAGATCGGGGCTCTGGCCCCAGTCTGTTGTACTGAGAGTGTTTTTTCCTAAATAGTTTCCAGTTTCTCCACACAAGTGCGGATACATTTAATCTAAATTCACTCCTTAACACATTAGCATGATTAGTACATAAGTGTATAGCCCTAACCCCGAACTTATACGGGTGGACAAAAAACTATAATATTATATATGTTCAAATATTTCCTGACTTTTAAATATTATGTGTTTATTACTTACTTCTCTGAAATAATAGCGGGATGATATAAAAGTTGAGACCTAACTGAATAAATATCTTACAGGATAATATATTTCATCGCAATCGGTGAAGACATTCCAGAGATCTTCTAGGCAACAGACAGACAAACATGCTGACCGACACTTTGTTTTAAAAGATGTAGAAATAGTTTTAAAATATTTAATTTTAGCCTAGGCTACAGTAATACATAAAAAAAAAGCTCTAAGCCTCAAAGCACGTCACCAGTTTAAAGCGCTTTAAATATATCACAATGTTTAGTTATACATCTATAGTTATTTATAATTTAAATTATAATTTTAATGGCACAGCTCTCAATCGGTTTATCCTCCAGAGCTTGAGAAGAGGCTTTTACATAATAGTTTATCTAATTTTAAATATATTAAGAAAAATGTTTAAATTATTGAGCCAGTGTTTAAATAAAATATAAGTATTTGTAATAAATAAAATAATATACATAATAACCTACATATTTACCTTTTGTTTCCTAACGTGTCTTATTAGTCGTCCGGACAAAACAAATGTTAGTTAAACCGTTATGGTAGGAATTATGAAGGAAGAATTTTAAAGAAAATTTGTGCGCATATGCTAGGAGGGAGGTAAATCACATTCAACTAATACGAACTAGATTCGAACCCTGATATACCCATCTACTACAAACTACATAACCTACAAACTACATATGTAAAAGCTATTTCAAAAAACAAAAATAAATACAAAAAAGAAGAATACACAGGTTTTGAAGGCTGTATCTATCTTCCTCTATATTTTCTGTCTCCTCAAGGCTGCTGAGAGAATGAAGATGAAAATGAAGACGTAGAGAAGTGACTTGGTAGCGCCGTGCTACAAATCACGAGTGAATAGTAGCTGAGGCTAATTGGAGAGGTGGAGAAGTTGTCACACCGAAGCGCGGAAGGAAGTCTCTCGGAAAACAGAAACAAAGTTCTTCTCTCGCATCTTGTAGACGCAGATAAAGTGGTCTCACCTTATTCTTACTTTGATGGTGGGAGGAGGATGGGTTGTATACGCTTCCCCCACTTCCACCCTCTTGTTCTCGCCTCTCTATTCGTCTTCGTAGCGTCATTGGTGTATCTAACTTTAGCGGGAACAATCGCTGGATATTAATTGTTTCATTGTTTGAGGTAAAAGTAAGAGGCGAGATGTATCTGAATTTTTAAGAAATCACACAAGGTAGCACTCAGCTTAAAATTCATGAAATAATTATTAAGAAATCTCAAATGGGACTAGAATGAAACACAAATATTTAAATTCTGGCACATGGACATTTTTAATATCATTAAATTAACAATATATGTAAATTGATTCAGTGGCTGAATGGTCTAAGGCGTAGCTTTCGTGTTATACCAGACTGCTGATGGAATGGAGATAGGGGTTCAAATCCCGTTCGGGTGTACAGAGTGTGGTTTTTACAAAATGGTTTTCCACCCTCTCTAAAACCCAAATGTGGTTACACATCCTCTAAATTCAACTTTCCTCATCTTTAACTCATTAGCCTAATTAGTATAAATGTATATAACTTGGACGCAGTGCTAATAAAAAAAGTCTACAGATTATATAAAAAAGAGTTTCTCAAACCATGGTATGCATACCGATTGAGACAGACAATCCACTAAATTATATTAATAATAACATATTTTTTGATGACACTAGTGATAATATGTCTCATAAACCAATTAGCGCAGATTTGGTCGTTATATCATATATTTTTATAAGGATTTTTTTACTCCTTTTTGACGGCTCTAATAAACTTACCACTAAATGTTTATTAAGATCTTGAAAGACCTCTTATACGTTACAAAATATTAGGTATTAGCTTAATACTTTTATGAAAAGTTGGAAAGGGTATGTTGGTTAGTCCACAGCCCCGAAAGGGTAACGTGTTTGGTTAATGTTCGAGGAACACTGTTATATACTACTCGTATCAAAGTTTCCCTGCGTTTTAAGGGATGAATAAGTTTTAAATTTATATTTTATGTTCAAGAGCTAGCTCTAAAGCTCTCTCCATAAAGTTGGGCTTGGGTATGAATGCTTATTTAAATATGTGATTGCGTATAGCACAAATGGGTAGTAAAACATGGCGTTAAAAAAATAATAGGTTGACCTAAACTTAAACATTTTATTACCTGGTTAGCATAAAGAAGCTGTTTGATAAAACCCAACTCCTCATCAATAGGTGGCCTGTATATTTTAGTTTTAAACGTCATTGAAAATTAAATATAGGACAGAATCTAACTTTGAGTTCTTTATTTAAACTGTGAAATACAATACAAGATACAATATATGGGGTATCCCTATATATTTGTTATGTTTCACACGTCATCATATTGGACGCTTAATCACACTGGCAATCTATTTTATTCTAATACAGCATATTAATTCAAATATCATTATATAACATATTGTAGACTTATATGTTAGAGTAAAATGTGCTGAGACGTCACCCAGTAGAGCATTCGTTTTTTATCAGTTAATATGTAGCTTGGCTAAACGAGATATCATCACTGAAGGAACCGCAAGGCTAATATTGGGAAACAGCGTTATTGCCAGTATCTCCTTCATAACCCAGCAAAGCATCTTCAGACATAAATGAAAGCGAGGAGATTTGGCAACAGTTAAATGAGAAAGAGCAAATATAAAGTTTTTTTCACACTATCTGCAGTCCTATTAACGGTGACATTGGGTGTAGATTATTTGTTTTACTAACACGTTTAAAATAAAGACCATTAACAACTTGATTTAAGGTGGTAGATAAGTGGACATAAGTTTAAAAGAAAATGGACCAACAAAAGAGTGAAGAGGGTTTGGGAAAGCAATGGTGACTAATATTAGTTGAAAAACCACCCTTAATACATCGGGCCGGTATTTGAGCATCTATTAACCTCGCCTAGATAATCCAATATAGTGTGAGATTGACGACCTTCACATATGATCACCGTTTCAACTTACACTGTGGGCATTTGGACTCAATGTCAAGTCCACATATTTTTGTAGGCCCTATTCTAGTGATGGTAAGGTCAGTACTGGAATCCAGGCAGGGGGTTAGGCGAATATATTTCCCTAAATATCTTTCCACCCTTCCTAGACGCAAAGGTGAGTATATTTCCTCTAAATTCTACCTATATTATCACTAGCCTATTGTAGTTATATTCTTATAGGCTGGACAACTAGCAAGGCGTGGGGCAAAGTAAAACAACGACAAAAGATTTGCTGTGCTAGTTTGGCCAGAATGGTGTATTGGGGATCTTAAATAAAAATAACCAAAACTTTAATATTACACACTATTTAAAATTACCACTTCATGAATATCGCTAAATTATTATGCTCCTAGCCTACTTTGAGTTAATGGGTCAATATTACATAGATTTAGTCCGCCTCAAGTGCGACGCTATACAAAATACAGCACGGCACCTACTGTACCTATACCAGAATGGAATGGACCAGTTTTTCAAATGAAACTGGTTCATCCTAATCTATTCCAAGAAGGTGTCGTCCAGTATTTAGTATAGCACCACTCTTGAGGCATGCAAAGGCTGTAACTAACCCATTGTGTTGGTTTGAATGCTGGTGGGGTCAACATTTCTTAAGTATTTATGTGATGTGATAAAAGGTACGTGATGTATACGTGATTCGAAGCTAGCTTTAAGTGTGGTTTCAGAAGCCAATAACTTTAAGGTTGCATCAATGTATAGAGAGAACGGGAGAATAAGTGAGGAATAGAGATATTTAAAAGATTATATAATGAGAAAGGGATGGAAAACAAATTAATAAATGTCAAATGGATACAGACGGGTATTAACAAAATTGAGAGATGCATAAACATATAGAAATATATAGCAAATTGAGAAAAGGTAGGTGATAGAAATAATAATAATATACACAAAGAGAAAGGGAGAGAAAAAGGCAGAGGTTTGTAATGATCCTGCTTTGTTGCATAGCTTTTGGTGTAATTAAATTAAGTTTGTGTCAAATCTATTTGTCGCACTGTACTGTTGTGTATTCATTTCCGTACACGTGCGAGCAGGCTACGGGTTAGGAACATTTGGTTTGCTTGTTTCTAGCTCTAGTAATTATTAAAGAAAAAAACCTCGCAGTGTGAGTGCGAGAAAGAGAGCAATATTTTTCATTTGCAAACTGTATTTGTTTTGATTTCTTTTTAAAAGGTAGTTTTGCTTGTGCTCGCAAGAGTTCAGCAGCTCTCAGTATCAAAATTAATGTTATAGCCATGAAACTGGTGGGGGGTATGAATAATTTGCAGCACTTGTTAACGAGGTGTTCTGAGAGAAAGACACGATGAAGAAACGCGAGTGTTATTGGGGCAATTTCTTGAATGTAGCATCTTAATATGTGCAAATAAAACTTGTAATATGTATTAATATATACATTATTTAATTAACAACATCATCAGGAGGTTCGCGTGGAAGGAGAATCGCGACAAATGGCTTTCCCAATCGCGGGGCACGATAAAAAACACTCACGGTAAACTCGGGAATTTAAGAGGTGCTTACCGACGGCTTGATAAAATACTCACGGTAAACTCGGTATTTTAAGAGGTGCTCACCGACGGCTTGATAAAAAACACTCACGGTAAACTCGGGAATTTAAGAGGTGCTCACCGACGGCTTGATAAAATACTCGCGGAGAACACGGGGAATTAATAGGTGCTACCAACCAATTCAAGGGCAGATGCAGCAGCGGGGCAGATGCAGCAATGGAGCAGCTGTGACACACAAAGGCGTTCCTGTAGGTACTTCATCAACAATGCAGAATAGCAACAGAGCATCGAAGTAACCGATCAACGGATGTTGGGGAATCACCGAGGGACAGGTCGACTGAATAGCGTAGATATGTTTTGCTACATGGTATTATTTCATTATTTAATCAATTAATGTTGTTGATAACAGCAGTGAGGCAACAGAGCAGCGGATGCTGGACCATCGCCGTGGAACAGATCAACAGAATAGGAGGGGATGAATAAAATGTTTGTGTCACATTTCAGTATTTTAACTAATTAATGTCATTGTGGATAGCAGCGAAGTATTTCATTAACGGATGCTGGACAATCACCGAGGGACAGATCAACAGAAGAGCAGTAGTTATATATATTTTGTTTGTTACATTTAATTATTTTAATTGATTGATTGATGGGTTCATTGTAGTAAGGGAATTCGTTATAACATTTAATGAAGTAAGTAGAACTTAAAAGGTGTTTAAACTTAGAAATTAATATATTTAAGAAATTCAACAACTCTTTTAGTTGATGATGTTAGAATCAGAAGAGGATTTAATTGGGGAAGAGTGTAGTAGTGGGATAGGTCAGTTTCCATTTTGTTCGGAAGATAAAGACATCATGAACAGACCATATAACCAAGAAGGATTAGAGGAGAGTGAGGAGGATTGGGAAAATGAAATGTATGAGAGTAGATTAAACAAACTAAAGGTGGGAAATGCAAACAGTAGAAACTTACATGAAGGGTGCATTTCTGTAACAGAACAGGTAGAAGAAGGGGAGTCAGGAAATAATAGTGAGGATCAGATATTAGATGAAAATAGCTCAAAGGGACATTCAAAATTAAAGGATGGGGGTGATGAAATTTCGATATTAAAAAAAACTACTGTAGACATAGAGGATAGTAAAAGAGATTCTGAACCAGCTGAGGTAGAAAAGAATTTAATAGGGGAAGGGAACAAAAAAATTGAACAACTTATCATGACTATAATGAGTCAGATGGAAGATAATAATAAAAAATTGGGAACCCAAATAGAAAATAATAATGAAAAATTGAGAGCTCAAATAGAAAACAATAATAAACAAATAGAAAACAATAATAAAGAAATAAAAAACAATATTAAAGAATTAGGAATAAAATTAGAGTGTAAACTAGATAACCTGGAAATATCGCACCAGGCACTTAATGTTAAGGTAATGGATCTAGATAAGAGTTTGATCACTGTAAAACAAAATCAAAACGAGTTGGAACAAAAACAAGATAATTTAAGAAAAATTCATTTTGATTTAATAGGGGGAGTTGACAAAGTGAATGAAAAAATAGAAGGGCTAGAAAAGAAATTTATAGAGACAGTCAAAAGCACAGAAAATAAGGTAGAAGGTATTGAGTTCAAAATTGTTCAAATAAAAAATAATGTCAAAATAGTTCAGTCTAACTTGGAAAGAGAAGTCAGTAAGGTTAGGTTAGAATTGGAGGGTCAACTGGATGTGAACAGGGATTATATTACGTCTCAAGTAGAAGATGTACTAACTCAAAAAGGCGAAAGCATAGAGGAAAAGGTCAAAAAGTTAAAAGATAGCTATATGAAAAATCTTGAGAAATTACAAAACAAAGTGGAGGACTTAGAATGCAAATTTAACGAAGTCAAAAATAAAGAGAAAGTTGATAGTCATGTTTGTCATAATAGTGTCTTGTTTAGAGGAGTGAATGAGGAGATGTTATCTTCAATTCCCAAATTCAAGGGGCAGAAAGGAAATATTTCGGCAATCCAATATATTCGAAAAGTGGAGCGTACTTTGGAAGGGGAACGATTTAGTGAAGCAAATAAGATTGCTATTTTGTTATCAGGATTAAGAGAGGAAGCTAGGTCCTGGGCAAATTCTGTAGAAGGAGAATGGGATACATTTGTGCAAGCAAAGAGTGCTTTGTTGGGAAAATTTTGGTCACAGGTAAAACAAGATAGTTTTTTGCAGCAGATTTTCAATGGTAAATACAGTGTTCGAGCAGGAACTATGTGTGAATATCTTCACAAATATAAGGTACAAGCAAAGTATTTGAAATACCCGATAGAGGAAGATAGGCTCATGGGGCATTTAATATATCATTTTCCTCAAAATGTACAGGATGCTCTTATTGGCGCGAATTTACAGGACCTTCAAGACATGGAACGGGTGTTAAATGCATTTGATGATAGATGTCAAAGAACTAGAGAGTGGGAATATTTAGGGGATGTGCAGGAACATGATTCAACACAAAATGGGCACGTACCTTCAAATTTAGAAAAAAGTGAAGGGAGAGAAAGTAAACCAAATTGGTCAGGTTTCCAGAAATTTAAGGGTCAATACCATCCACAGGGACAAGGTAGAACAAATTATCAGTTTCAGAGAGAAAGCAGAACACCACCTCCATCACAACACTGGGAGAGAGGGCAAGGAAATAGGAGCAGGGGAAACCAAGATAGTGGTCCACGATTCAACCAGGGACAGTATAGGCAACATGATCACAATCAGGGACCGAAGGGATATAATCAGTATTATCACCCACCAAGGTACAGAGAACAAAGAGACATGGGAACCCAAAATACTAATCAGGGACAGAGGCAAGATGATGGACGAGTTCGAGCGAGAACTGTAATGGCAGAGGTGTATCAGCCTAAACATTTGGATGAAATTAAACCTTATTTTGAGAAAGTGACAAAGATAGAGGGAAAGTAGGGATGTATGGCTGGAGTAGGAATAGGTTTTGTGTCCTCATGATGATAAAACTTTTATTAGGATTGTACTATGAGCTTAGTAAATTGTGCTTTAAACTTAGTGTGTATAAGAAAAATCTTTTAAGATCTTCTTGTAATGTGAATTTAACTTAGGGTATAATTCTACCGAATATGGATAGTGTATATTTTGAATGCTATTCAAGAGAACTACCAATTTAGTCTGAAATGTCAGAGATATTGTATTTTGTGTTTTGTCAAGAGATTCATGCTAATTATGTGCAGTGCAATGTGTATGTTTTTTTTTTATGTTGTTTATTATATTATATTATCATGTGAAAATAGTGTACATGTAAGAATGCTAGCTAAACTCTAAATAATAACTCTCTTTAATATCACTAGTCTATTGTGTTTTATCAATTAAAGTGAGACTCTAAAACCTTTCTGCCATAGAACATTAAAATCAGAAAAGGAAATGGCAAAGCAAAATGAACATTATTAGAACTGTTAAGTGAGAGATTTTGAAGTAAATGATAAACATTTTAAATTATATCAGATGATTGATGCCTGCCGCTACTCTATGTAATCAATACATTGGTTTTCTAGTTTTTATTAAATATATAAGCTTTAGTGGTGTCATAATATGTGCAAAGGGCTCAATGTAAAAACAAGCTGACCGAATTACTTCCTGACTTATTTTTCTTCTAAAAATAACTCAGAAAGTAGGGGAGTACTGTAATGATCCTGCTTTGTTGCATAGCTTTTGGTGTAATTAAATTAAGTTTGTGTCAAATCTATTTGTCGCACTGTACTGTTGTGTATTCATTTCCGTACACGTGCGAGCAGGCTACGGGTTAGGAACATTTGGTTTGCTTGTTTCTAGCTCTAGTAATTATTAAAGAAAAAAACCTCGCAGTGTGAGTGCGAGAAAGAGAGCAATATTTTTCATTTGCAAACTGTATTTGTTTTGATTTCTTTTTAAAAGGTAGTTTTGCTTGTGCTCGCAAGAGTTCAGCAGCTCTCAGTATCAAAATTAATGTTATAGCCATGAAACTGGTGGGGGTATGAATAATTTGCAGCACTTGTTAACGAGGTGTTCTGAGAGAAAGACACGATGAAGAAACGCGAGTGTTATTGGGGCAATTTCTTGAATGTAGCATCTTAATATGTGCAAATAAAACTTGTAATATGTATTAATATATACATTATTTAATTAACAACATCATCAGGAGGTTCGCGTGGAAGGAGAATCGCGACAGGTTATAAATAAATAGAGAAGGAAGATAATGAGGAAGGAAGGATGGGAGGGATGGAAATAAATATTAATAATATTTCAAATACAGATTTTTTAATTTACCAAGTAAAATTTAATATTTTAGTGTGGTAACGTTTCCAAAATCACATTTTATAAGTACTCTTCCCACACCTCCGATTAGAAAATCTCAATTAGCCGTTAAACTTTACTCCATTCCATATCCATTAAACAGGAAAATAATTTTGGAAATTATGTCCCAATATAAGCACCGTAGTACATAACTTATCCTTTTAAAAAATAAATAAAAATACTTTAAACATATAATAAACATAAAATGAGAGTTATTTAACTCGATGTAATCAACCCTGTGTTAGCTCTAATATTTTGTATTGATGGAACAATTTTAAACTAAGTTGGAAAACCCTCTTGATGTAAAAAGTTAGAATTTTTGAAACTAGGAAAATGCAAAATTTAAAGGCGAGAAATGTAAATGTCTGCACCCTAGTGAATGTTATCAAATAACTATTAAAGCAAGCAGACCGGAAATAACAAATGGGGGTATGGTAGAAGGCAAGGTTTGGGTAGTAGGCTATGCATAATCTTGTCGTCAGTAAAGATGAATAATAATGCACGCATATTAGTCACATATACGTAAATTTACCAGTAAAGGAAGAAATGCGATCCTAACTTTTTGTTTATTTCCACCCCAGGAAAAATAAAAGTTGGCTTATCTCCAAGTAATTGCGTATAGTTAGATTTAAAATAGTCTTTCGAAAGTTTTAAAAATAGTTTAAGCCAGATAATAGGTTAGTTATAAGATTGATTTGTTCTGTCAATCGGAAACAATAGTGCCGTTAGCACAAAAAATATAACCAATTTTAAAAATATTAAAAAATACATCACTATTAAATACTATAGAAATAATTAATATGAAAGTTATTATCTTTAATACATTATCTGTCACCAGTTTATGGACATTAATAAGTCACATATAGAATATATAGGCATATTTAAAAATGAAATAGCCTATATATTCACGGAGGATGAAATCGTAACTTATGGACAAGTACTTTACATAATTTTCTAACCACTAGCTATTATAGAGAGTTATTTTTACAGTTTTTATTTCCACCTGACAAATGCTACCTTCAATTTAATATATTTAGTCAAAATAAAATCCTTTTAGAAAATAAATAAATTCAATGTAGCGTAACAAACACTAGACTAAAAATATTATGTAAATGTGTTTGTTTTTAACTATACATTACCTACATCAGTATCCGAATCGTCTAAAGCACTACTCTTGCAATGTCTACTGAGCTAAGGCTCCCAGCTTCGATTTCTAACATGGCTGAAAAAGTATCATTGGTAAATACGTGCTTCCCTTTCACAGTGATGAATTAACAGCCGAGGGCTGACTGATGTGTGTGTTATAGCTTTAAGTTAATTTGATATGTACTAATATAATCACTAGGTTAAGTAGGTGCACGTTAAATACTTCAAACAAATGAAATTAATGAGAGAAAAATTTGAAAATGCTCTACGTAGAATGATCGCATTTTCTTAAGGAAACAATCACGTCAATAAAATAATTTCTTTATTTCTGATAACTATATTATAAGTACATTAAGACCACATATCATACGAGCGTTATTATGTGTGATTAGAGAACTGTCATTAAATATCTCTAGACAGCATGTACAAAAAATATTGTTAAATCCTTCCACGTAAAAACGAAGTTAACGATCTCTAAACTAGTCTTCATAATTTACCAATAGCGTGATTGTAAACTAAGGTTTAAGTCACAACAGCACATAAAGAAATAACTTTAAACTAATATGTTCAGTTTTAAACATTAATTAGTACAAAGCTTTAGATTAATACACTGTGATCTATTTATAAATTTTCCAACACACTTGTGTTTTAACATTGGATTTTAGATAATTTTTAATTTAGCTTGAATATCTATATACAATTATTTCGATTGATTTTAGAGTAATAATTTATGTAACTGAAATTATTAGTGAGAAATGTATTTTTAACAATACATTTCTACTTTACCTAACTAAAAAAATTACATCTTTTTACTTTACATTTTAAATTTAAAAGTAAATATAGAAAATGTATAGCATCGCTTTTCAAATGGTACATAGCTCTTAAACGAAACAAATATAGTTTTCTCGATTCGAATACTATGGCTCGATTTCAGGGTGACGCAATAAAGTTTTTTTATAAAGAAATATAAAAATTTCCCGTGCTCGGTGAGCACATGGTCTAAATGTTAATTTCTTTGAGTCTGGTTTTCTAGTGACGGAGAAGTCGGGGGTCACTTATGGGAGAAATTCCTTCTGTATTTCATACTTATTTTTTTCATAAGGAATCACCTCCTGGTCGGAGACCAAAAACGACTCATCCTGTATAAATGTGTATAGCCTAAACTGGTAGTGTGGCGTAGTGGGAAAGAACATATATACAATTTTATTTAAATTCTGACTAGTAAAATGTTTATAACTCATTGTTTGATTGCTAATAGTAAATTTACTAATAAAATTGTTTGTTAGATGACTATATAGGCCTATGACTTTAAAATAAATTTTGTTATGATTCAACTTAGGGACACACAATAAAAACATAAGTTAACACCAGAAAACTATATTTATAAATAGCTTAGTTTCAAATTAATGGCACATTTGATTGTAATAGTTATCCTCTTACCTTATTTTTCAAGGCCCTAGAGTATAATTAAATAATGACACCAAGTGAAGGATAACTTGTACACACAAAACAACCTTTCTATGAGCGGTATTTAGTTTTGGGTGAACTTTTAGTGTGTGTGCAGTGATTTGATTGTAAAGTATGAGCGTTGAAATTTAAAATTACTTTACTAGGGATTTATAAAAAAGCGTACTAAGTGGTGTAATATAATATTTATTTATTTAAACGCTTTCTATTGATAGGATTCATTTGAAATTTTGAGAATTTTTCAAGAGTTTTGAATAGTTAAAATGTATTTTGTAGTGATTTTACTATTGTTCTTTAATGTTTTGATTAGTGTAAATAGTTTTTCATTGGAATCTATGATAATGAATCTATGGACACTCTTTCCAACAAATACTACACACAATCCAATCAAAATAAGTGACGAAAACCATCACAATAAAGATATTTATCTGACAACGGTAAGTAAAATTATATATTTATTCCATTGAATTTTTAAAGTCAATTGTTAGTTGAGAATTAAAATTTGGCAAATGAATGATAATTCACAACAGGGATAGACTAAGCAAATTTCAGCTCAAATTATTAATAATCAATTTGCATAATTATGAAGATAGAAGGGAAACTAACCATCCAATGGAAACCTTGAGTTCGGCAGTGCTGTATTTACATTTCAATAGTCACGTTCCGAAAATGGGAATCCAACCAACTTTATAAAAGTAGTCCATTTTTTTACTACCTACAAATTTAACATCTAGCACCTTAGCTTAGGGTGTAATATGTTTGCCTACTGAACTAAGGGGCCCAGGTTCGATTCATGACATGGCTGAAAAATGTATCATTGTTTAAATATGGTTTTACCCTTTTACATCGATAAATTATCGACCGGGGACTGGAAGTTGTCCCTTTTCTAGCATTAAATTAGATTATAAGGCATATGAAGATACGACAGGTCTAGCCAGCCGGTAGTGGAAGATATATGGCTTGAATAACAAACTGACCAAGGCCACAGACTGTAGATAGTAATGGATGTAAGTAAACAAAGGGTTATTAACGTAATTATAATTTGGATGGATATAAGTAAGCTTGATAAAATACAGCTCAGTAAAGTGGAGAGATGATGAGTGAAAAAAAGTGAAAATAAGTTTTTTCAACCTCTTTTTTCTCTCTAGTACAGCTGTTACAGATTTGACCCAATATTTATTTTTTATTAGTACCGCATCTTATAACCATTCGGGTTTACGCCTATGTGTTAGGGTTAATGAAGGTTAAATTTAGAGTAAGTGTACCCACATTTACGTGGAAGGAGAGTGGCAAATATTTTAGGAAAAAACTTCCCTCATTACACCCAACAGGGATCGAAACGCTGCTCTCCCCGCTTCAACACTCTAGTCTATTGTGAGAGTAGCCCTTAGACCATGCTGCCACCGAAGTGGTTATCCTCATAATTATGATTTATTTGTTTTGCTCCACTTTTTACCTCCAGTCCGGATTATCCGCATATACACGTATATAACATATAGAGCAGGGGTCGGAAGTTGTTCCTTACTCGAAGAGCTCTGCTCGCTTGGAAACAAGCTGATGCTGGGCTGGAGCTATCGAGAACTCCAGGGAGGGTGACTGGCCACGGTAGGAAGTGACCAGAGTAAAAAAGAAAAAGTGACTCCCTCCAAGGAAATGATATAAACTGATTTGTAGACGACGGCACTAGGTATAATTTAGGTTAAGTTAGATTTAAGTCCAAACCAGGCATATCAAAAGGAAAAAAAATATGTATATAGTCAAAATAACTTCAATAGGGAAAGCGGGACAAGTATAGTTGTAAGTTATCTTAATTAAATAATGGTATAGATATATAGTAGAATGAGCTGCTAACAGGCACAGGTCGAGTAAATTGGTAATGATCAATAACAGGACAAGTAGTTTTATATAGTAGTATAATGTTTATATTCCAGAAAGTTTATGTGTAAAATTATAGATTAACTATACAGAAGGCATATTATAATATGAACAGAGCAGAAAAAGTCCTGATTTATAGTAAAATAAGATGTCAGGACAATGTATAAGGAAATTGAAATAACAAAATAAAATAATATTAAAGCAGGGGTATGATGATGATGATAATGATGTATGGTAAAATTGGTGAAAATTAACCAACACCTGCGTGAAAGTATAGTGGGAAAATAATATAGAAAAACCAAACAAATTAATTACACCTCGGCAGATATTCTAACATTTTTTACCTAGATCTAAATGAAGGACCATTTTTTCGCCGATTATTTGACCCCCAACCAAGTGCAATATTCCCTGGTACTGGCCTTGGCCAACATTTAGAGTTTCAAGAACCAATTAGATAAAATACAATGTAAGAATATCTCTCTTACACTTGATGCGTTTAATATTTAGTTGTCTGAGTTTTATTCCCATGTCGATCGTGAGTGGGAAAGCTGACTCACTGAATGGGCACTTAGGTTTTAAGACAGGTTATGATAAAAGAAGTAGATAAGTTAATTTAAAAGGTGATTAAGTTAGTTATTTTAGTAAAAAACTACATATAATTGTTAATTTACATATGCATATCTCGAGATCAATAAGATATATTCAAATTGCTGGGAGAAGATTAAATCCCCTAAGATATTGTAGCAACATTTGGTGTGTAAGCTAATAGATGTGCATTTATTATTCTCATTTTTTTCTTTAGCATAATAAACCTATTAAATCCCAAAGTGTTCTAGAGATTAGGCCTGAACATCACTTTTACTTAAATTTACTTTCAACTAATTCAAATGCTTATTCCTGAGTTAACAAGTCTTTAACATAAACATTTTACCCATATCATATTCAAGCCAAATGGGTCCACATATCGTTTTTGTGACAAAAGCTGAGCCACTACTTAAAGAAATATAATCGCTATGCTGAAGAAATATTTGTATAAATTATTAGTAGAAGCTAATAAATAATATTTCAGGTTTTATGCCAGTCTTTACCATAAGAGATGGAACTGGGCGAAGGGGGGGGGGGGGAGTGAGGCATGGCTACATTATCCTCCCCCAGTGTTTTATTATGTTGGGAATGGGGGGGTTGGGGTTTTGGAAAAACTATTTAGTAATTCACTTACGATTTTCAAGACCAGTAACACTAAACGAACTTGGTTAGACTCTTCCTTTATTCAGAACTCGCCTTTCTTATTTTTATGTAACATACCACAATGTCAAAATATACTAAAAGTCTTGATGAGATTAAATAAAAGTTTAAGTAAAGCATTGAAAAAGCAAAATGAAAAAAATATATATTGGCAATGTTTTAGGTTTTGTGAACGAAATATTTGGCGAATCATTTACCTTTGTAAGTTTAAATCATTTAAATATGTTCTCCACATGATCGACATATGCACCACCTATATTTCATAAAAGGGTGCCAATGACATAAATTAACTTTTTAGAGATCTGTGTATTGTACATAGTACAATAGTACATAGCGTGTTTGAGTTTGCTCCGATTTTATTCAAGGCTTGTGGACTTTGGGGTAATATTTCAAAAGGGAGTGTGTTTGTTGTTTGTTGTGAAGAAATTTAAGACGTATGGTGTTTTCTTTGACTTGGAATCTCAGTATTATTCGACTGAGACCATAGTTGTTGCAAATAAATCCGTGATTGCGGTACTACAATTCTAAAAAGCAAGAGACCAGATACTGCATTTGTCAGTATTTAGAAAGAAGTTGAATAAAGAATGTAAATAATGGACCGAAAGCTCTAAAAAATATAAAAACCTCCTAAAAGCCTAGTTCAGAAGCCAAGTCCGATTCTATTCAAGTTCTTGAGTCAGCTTAGTAAAATTACAGAAAAATGTATTAGGAATCTCTAATTAAAATTATGAATGAAACAGAATAGAGGCTTGAACAGCCTGGGTTTGAAAAATATTTTCAGGCTGAATAAAGTTTCTGATTATCTCCAGCATCATGGAGGGAAAATTATCCTTAAACTATATCTGAATTTGGAAACAATGGGGAAAGAAAGCTTAGAAAAGTAATGTATCGAAAAGTTAATTCAAGTTTCAAATAATTTTAAATACTTTAAAAATAAATTCAAAGAAATTCACCCTGAAACGAAGAAACAGCTATTTTCTGAGCTAGGTATTATCCTAATATCACTGTAAGATTATATCTGTGGTCCCATGTATATCTGCAACCACTGTAAGATTAATATCCGTGGTCCCATGTAGAGATGCAACCATTGGAAGATTATTTTGAATTCTACGGATAGTAAAACATTCCTTTGAACAACCATAGTAAAAAATCATTTAAATCATACGTGTGTTGATAAAGCTTACCAAGAACTAGTTGATAATGTTGACATAGTGAAAATATGAATTAATTTATTAGCGCATAATTATTTCAGATGTCACGGGTTTGGTAAAGCCCTTTAAATTTTATGTCATAATCACTACAATGACTGTTTCTATTTGTGTTTTCAGGGATACTAAAATTTATACATTGCAGTGTTCTTCTATATTATCTTACTATCTTGTCATACAATATATTTTATTAAATCCTAAGGCTTTAATGTATTTAATTGTTTTATATATACGTTGCTCTCCCACCCCTCTATCCTCCGAGTGATTTTTACTTAAACTAGCTCAATCTGAACATAACGTCATCTTCCTCCATTTTCCGTTCGTGTTTCGTACTCAACCTAGCTTAACATGGGCATAATGTCATATGGCCCTTCCCCTTCGCATTTTTATTCAACCTAGCTTGACACAACGTAATCCATCCTCCCCCCCCCCCTCCTCCCATAACCTTTCCTTGCTGTGTATTTGACTCAACCTACTTAAACCTGGACAAAACGTCATTTTGCCCAAATATCGTCAAAACGTAATTTTGCTCCACCCTGAAAAAAAAAACCCATTCCGGTTTCCTCGGTCTTTAATCGGTTTACCAACCTTGAACCAACTGCCAGAACTTGGCTGCCAAACACGAAAACAGTCCCAGCAAACTCACTAATAATGGGTTTGTGTCGTCTCATTACCAGCGGCTTCACCTTGAAGAATCTTAAAACAACTATCTAGGAAGTCCCGAGAAATATCTAAAAAATAATTGCCAAAAAACAAAAAAAAACAAAAAAAAACAAGCATGTACACATTTATTCTAGTAACCTATATATTTTATTCAAGTCTCGTTGGTTTTGTTATAAAGTGCTCGCCCCACGACCCTTTGTTGACGAGTAAAAACCTGGCCAAGATTGACGTAATTTTACCATAGGATGAAAATACGTAACAAAACTTGCTTGAAGACGTTGGTTTAGTAAGGATTAAGTAAGATACATGGTAGGTATATACAATACCGAGAGGATTTGGAGGCTCTTTGTCGCTCGCTCATAGAAGCTCACTTTGGGAAGGAATGGGAAACTACCATATTTTCAAAACCACTCCAACACATGTTCTCTCTCTCATATGATGTGGATGGGCAACACTAATTAGCAGAATGGCTGTTTGCGAGGGATACTCCAAAATGGATGGGAAACACATTAGAACCGACCTTCGGGTTGTAGGCTCACTATTAAATATATATATTTATGTATTTGATATACATAGTTTGTATTATTTTGGAGTCTATAAGTTGATTATTTATTAATTTACTTACTTAAAAGTATTTTTCACTAGTCTGTTACTCATCTTGGATATCCTCTTATAAGCACTAACACTAGGAATCAGGAAGGAACAATTATAAATTAAATTTACTCGCGTTCAATTGAAGTAGGTTTGAATAAATATTTATTAAGGAAAAGCATTTTTATACTATTTGGGTTTCTAGTCAAGATCCTAGTACTTGAAAAAACAAAAGAATACCATACTGATATCTTTGTCAACTTTCCCACAAATAAGGGTATATTTACGATTCAAACGACCAAGACTTAATATAGCTTTATCATAAATTTAGGAGAACTGAAATTGAAAACAAGACAGAACCGTAGTATTCCTACATATATATCTAAGCAAACCATTCCCTTACAGGGTAGGTATTAAATTCTGCATACAGCTGAAATAAAAAAGCTCCATTATTTGTTCATCCGCATTAGCTATGCTTCCCTATTCTTCCATACTCCCTTCGTTTCAACAACATCCTTAAACCGAGTCATACATGCTCTTTTATTCTTAAAACTCCTACTGTTTCTCTTTTTCACACATTCGTGTATAACATTTTAGCCATGTCCTATATGTCCTAGCCTTTCCTTTTGAGCCACACACTCACTTTCATATATATTTGCTTCGTCACCCGATCCACTTTCATTCTCTCAACATGCCCAAACCAACGCAAGACGCTTCTTTCACACATACCCATATTATTAATCAATATTTTAGTTTTTATTTATTTGAGGTATTTAACGGTCACATTTTGAGCCTACTGATTATATCAAAACACGAGAGTGTCTATTCATGATAGCGAAAGGACCCACCAATTATGCTGGAAAGGTATTTTCACGTAAATTCCAGGGATATTTTACATGACACAATTGACATGTCACAGACGGCTTTACTGCCCCTCCAAAGTAAGTTAAGCTGTGGATTTTTATCGCTCAAAGAAAGATCCATCAACACCATTTGGGTTCGAACCAACGAACACCGTGTCCTGAGGCAAGCACTTTATCCCAAGACCACAAAGGTCAACAATTATTTATCAAATATGTATTTCAAAAATTAATTGTACGATAAAATAAATTGTGCAACACAGTTGTGATATATTATATAGTATTTTATAATAGTGACAAAGTTTTAAATGATCAGTCTTTAGTAAACCACTATTGATTTAATGGTTAGAATAACGTCACGTCAGATGCCCCCATCCCTTCCCAAGGCCACGTTTTATGCTCCATTCTCTTCTCTAGGCCACGTTAGATGTTCCCCCTCTCTTTCCGATTCCACGTCAGAATCTCCCTTTCTTTCCCTGATGCCATGTTTGATGCTCCTAACTCTTTCCAAGGCCACGTTAGTTATTCCTCCTCTCTTCCCGAGGCCACGTTAGATATTACTTCTCTCTTCCCGAGGCCACGTTAGTTATTCCTCTTCTCTTCCCGAGTCCACGTTAGATATTTCTCCACTCTTCCCGAGGCCACGTTAGATATTCCTCCTCTCTTCCCGAGGCCAAGTTAGATATTCCTCCTCTCTTCCTGAGGCCAAGTTAGATATTCCTCCTCTCTTCCCGAGGCCAAGTTAGATATTCCTCCTCTCTTCCCAAGGCCACGTTAGTTATTCCTCCTCTCTTCCTGAAGCCACGTTAGATATTCCTCCTCTCTTTCCAAGGCCACGTTAGTTATTCCTCCTCTCTTCCTGAAGCCACGTTAGATATTCCTCCTCTCTTCCCGAGGCCACGTTAGATATTCCTCCTCTCTTCCCGAGGCCAAGTTAGATATTCCTCCTCTCTTCCCGAGGCCAAGTAAGATATTCCTCCTCTCTTCCCGAGGCCAAGTTAGATATTCCTCCTCTCTTCCCGAGGCCAAGTTAGATATTCCCCCTCTCTTCCCAAGGCCACGTTAGATATTCCTCCTCTCTTCCCAAGGCCACGTTAGTTATTCCTCCTCTCTTCCTGAAGCCACGTTAGATATTCCTCCTCTCTTCCCAAGGCCACGTCAGATGCCCCCCTCCTACCTTCCCGAGGCCATGTGTTACGTCCCCCTTTCTATTTATTGTTTAATGTAATGTTGTAAACATTACCGGGTGTTATGTTGAGGTGCGTATGTTGCTCGTGTTTTTTTACGTTATGTCTGCTTATAGCAATAAATAAAAGGGGCATTTAAATTTCACTCGTGGAAAGAAAATGTCTTGGTGGTGCAGAAAAACGTAATCCAAAAAAATAGTGTTACAAAAAGTAAAAAAACTGGCAGAATCCCCTTCCCCCTCTTTTTACTTTCTCTCTATCTTACAGGTAGAGAAAGTATTGTGATCGTCAAAAAAATCGAACTCGAGATTTTGATGAATTTTGACGTTTCATGACTTCCTGAATCCGAAAAAGTGGTTTTTGAATTTCCGTCTGTCTGTCTGTCTGTCTGTCTGTCTGTACCTCCAACTAGAGCCTAAACTATTTTACCGATTGAGCTGAAACTTGATATCTAGGGTTTTCATAGGGTTGCCCCGAGGGGTTTTTGGAATTGGATATCTACCCCTAAAATTAAGGGTAGTTTACTGATGGGCAAAAAGAGAAAAAGTCGATTTTCTCAAAATCGGCTCTAACGATTTTGATTAAATTTCATTTATGAACATAAATTAATATTCCAAACAAAATGGCTACTCTCAATATTTCGGCAAAATCGTTTTAAGGGCTCCGGTCTGATGCGTAAATTAACATTTTTTATAATAGCTCCGAAACTATTTAAGATATGAAATTACTTAGCATTACAAATATGTATATATATTTATAATACAAATATTTTATTCGAAACATATTTTTATAAAATCAATAACTTTCAATATATACGCAATTATATATATATTTTTAACTTTTTGGGCATTAAAGCTTAAGTATTGCGACCGTAAGAAAAACTAACCTGAAATGTTGATGGATGTCGACGTCTCATGACCCCCCGAACCCTTAAAAATAGTCTTTGCAATGCCGTCTGTCTGTGTGTCTATTAAAACTTAAAATTAAGGGTAGTTTACTGAAGGGCAAAAAGAGAAAAAGTCGATTTTCTCAAAATCGGCTCAAACGATTTTGATTAAATTTCATTTATAAACATTAATAAATATTCCAAACAAAATGGCTACCCTCAATATTTCGGCAAAATGGCTTTAAGGGCTCCGGTCTGATGCGTAAATTAACATTTTTTTAAATAGCTCCGAAACTATTTGAGATATGAAATTACTTAGCATTACAAATATGTATATATATTTATAATACAGATATTTTATTCGAAACATATTTTTATAAAATCAATAACTTTCAATATATACGCAATTATATGAATTTTTTTTAACTTTTTGGACATTAAAGTTTAAGTATTGCGACCGTAAAAAAAAACTAACCTGAAATGTTGATGGATGTCGACGTCTCATGACCCCCCGAACCCTAAAAAATAGTCTTTGCAATGCCGTCTGTCTGTGTGTCTATAAAAACTTAAAATTAAGGGTAGTTTACTGAAGGACGAAAAGAGAAAAATTTGGTTTTCTCAAAATCTGCTTAAACGATTTTGATTAAAATTCGTATCTAGGCGTTGATTAAGATTATATATAAACTGGCTATTTTCATTTTCCTATGAAAATGATTTTTAGGGTACATTACAGAAGCGTTAATTTCCGTATCTCCACAACTATTGGAGAAACTAAACAACTTATCATTGCAAAATTGTAGGACTATTAGAAATAAAAAACTTTTATTTGACATATATTTTTATAAAAACAGCAGTTTCTGAGATATTTGCAAATATATTAATACAATTTTGTGAGCTTTAGTTGTAAACATATACTACTTAAGTCTTAACGCAATAATACTCCAATGCCATAGAGTAATTAAATATAAGTAAGTATCTAAAAAAAGTATGTTATTTTTCCTTAAATCTCTTAGGAGAAATGTTTGCATAGCAATGATCTATCTCCATTTTAGACTCAATAGTCAATATTTACATTTTTTATTGGTCAAAATGTATAAATGAATAATTAAATATCAATGCGATGACTTGAAGATCTGCAACACCTTTTAAAATGTTAAAATTTTAACCAGAAATCGAAATTTTAAAACGAAGTGTTGACCCTTGTGGAAGACATTAAACTGTTTGAAATGTTCTTAGGTGGACAAAAATGCGCCTCTTTTCTCATTGATTCTATATCATTGTATATTATTTTATGCGTGTTCTTATGTGGAGTGGTGATGATACAATGTACATTATTCCGTTCAGAAATCTTACGAGTTTATAGAAAGGGAGAGAAAGTCTGTGCGGTGTGCCGTACCATTTATTTTCTTTTGTTGTTTCAAGAATGTCTACTAGTACTGTAACGTTTGAGGAAAGTATTATTAGCGATTTAGGATCAACCTTTTTTTTACGGGTAATGGATTGATTTCAAAAGTTTGATTTAACACTAGTGCTTATTTTTTTTTATGAATTTCTTAAAAAAATTTCTTAAAGTACGTACTGTTAAGGATTGTCCATGCAAATTGATGGTTATTAATCATTTAAATATTGATTTCAAGAAATGTTTCCATTTTCTACTAAACGGGAAGCGTTTTATTCTATTACTGTTTCCAGCCTATGGTCTGGGTCAGTTTTTTATTCAAATCATACATTTCCTACTATCGCACTTCTAGGCCTATCGTAGCTTCATATGCCTTACAATCTAACTTAGGACTAGTACAGGAACAATATCCAGTCCCCAGTCGTTAATTCACTGTGAAAGGGTAAATCCACATTTCACCAATGATAAGTTTTTCAGTCATGCTGGGAATCGAACCCGGGAACTTTAACTCAGTAGAAAGTTACGCTACTAATTTAGCTAAGGTGTGTGAATTTGACTTGATAAGTTTTGTAAATTGTTGGGGGAACCCCTCAGTCCACATCTTATTATCCTTCATTGGAGTTTAAAGTTTTTTTTCACAGTGCTTGAAGTATCTATTATACTGTACCTGCTTGACATATTTTAATCTCATACCAGAAAAGTATTTTTTTTTAAATTATAAAGCCCCCAGTTCCCCAAACCGTACTTAGAAATTTCAAGTACTGATATAATGAATATTTGGGTATTTATAGTAATCTAACTAAATTCCTGACCAATTATAATTTTACATCTAATCTAAAAGTGTAGTTTTCTGTTAATATACCACTTGCACCCCTATTTATTAGAGTCCACCTTAATAAACTGAAATATACTATTCTTAAATGGTTATTTTTATTTTCACAATAATTGACGTATTATATAAGGGCTTGTACCACTTACAATAGAAAATTAAAATGGGATCTAAATTCTTAAATGGCACAAAGGCCTCCCAATACCTGAAGCTGGCACTGTCGAGACCCACATTTTTGGGTTTGTTGGAACATAAAACATCAAGAGTCATCATAATCTCAAGGTTGAAATTTGTAATTGTTAAGAAAGTAAGAAATTGAACAATTATTTTTAAAGGTGGAGCTGGCGAGGAAATCAGGCTACCCATGTGAAGAACATCTTGTTGTAACAGAAGACGGGTACATCCTTACCGTCCATAGGATACCTATAGGTAGAGTGCCTTCCAACCAAATCAACCAGCGACCACCCGTGTTATTGATGCATGGTTTACTGTTGACGTCAGATTCTTGGCTACTTACTCCACCGGACAAAACATTAGGTAGGAGCTGATGGATTTTTTTGAGAGCTTATGCCCAATTATAGATAAATTATATAGATATTTATTGGTGGCTCTAAGAATTTTTATTAAAAATTAGATCAATTATCGGCCATTTTGTATCGTAATTAAATATTGTTATATATTATAGCTATTATCTTATAGTTTTATTGTAAATAATTTTTCTATAAACATTTTGAGAATTTAAAGGAGTTTCAGGAAACCAATTTAAGCAATGCCACTGAATTTTTATAAATAAGAGAGATTGTAATGATACTGTTTTGGACCGCTCTCATATACTCAAAAGGTCATGGATGAAGTGTATTTTTCTTTAAAGAACTGTATATAAAATATCCTTTTAATACTTCATCCATGGAGAATCACGCGCTTTTAAAAATAATTTCAATACATTAAGTTGTAAAACTTTTTTCTTTAAAAGATCTGCGTATAAAACGAACGGGTAGTAAGACGCGGTGCTAATAATAATTTAAAAGATCAACTCCGTTGTATTATAAAAATCATGTGACACGCTGGATCCCTCTACCCAATAGGAAGCCAGCCTTCACATCAGGTTGCTAGGAACTTTTCTATCAGTTAGTTTTAACACTGCTGATAAGGGATCCAAGAAGCAAGGGGTAGGTCAGATATAAGCCGCTTGTGCGTATGAATTCACACAGTACTGGTAATATATTAATAAGCATTAACATAAATCTATACAGTGCCGGTAATATATTAATAAGCATTAACATAAATCCTTACAATGCCGGTAATATTTTAATAAGTAGTAACGTAAATCTATACAGTGCCAGTAATATATTAATAAGCATTAACATAAATCTATACAGTGCCGGTAATATATTAATAAGTAGTAACATAAATCTACACAGCACTCAAAGCGTGGAACGTGTAATATCACACAAAACCAATCCGTAATTTAACAAAAACTGTGTCATTTTATATCATATCTACAGTACCGGAGGTATAATCATTTAAATAAATCGTGTACAACATCAAAAGTCTTACTAATTTCATAATTATAAGTATCACATACAATCAGATCACATAACCATGGGATAACAGAGTAGTAAGGCATGCACACGTCATCATCTTAAAACCCAGATATCATTATAAATAGTGCTCAATAACAGGGAAATATCAAATAAAATCCCGTATCAACATAATTGGTGCCGTATCGCGGGTAAAATATCTCAATAATAAACCGTAGCGTAATAATTGGCTCCCAATCGCGGGACATTATTAGTACATAAATTCAATATCATAATAAGACTTATAAACTATAGGTAAAATATAATTAAATTAATACAAGCTTAAACTAATTACTTTGTGACAATAAAAAGTACTAATAATAAGTTTATAATAAATTTAAAAAATGCTTGACTGGGCAAAAATAAATAAACTTTTAACAAAACTGAAACCCGTTTAGGTGGCCGCCTGGTACCTGGTACCTGGCTACCCTCGCAGCTGACTAGATTGCCGATGACATGGAGCTCGAGGATCAAGTCTCGGTCCGGTGTACTGAGGGTGGTTTTTCCAAATTAGTTTTACACTCTTCCTCTACGCAAATGCGAGTACACGTCTCATAATTATAACATTCCTAATCCCTAAACCGATTAGCGTAATTAATACATAAGCGTTTAAACCGAACGGGTAGTAAGAAATGGTGCTAAAATAAACACTGAGTACCGCATGCCACAGGTTGGGAGAAAATGGAACCTACGGGAACTAAAATTATTATTTAAGATTAAAAGAATTTTTAATGACAATAAATTAAAGAAATATTTTTTAATTTTTGCAACTAAACTGGTATTTTAATCCCAGAAATGGCTACGCGCATAAACGGACATCAGCTAACACACTCTCTTTCGTGGCCAGCCTGTAGATGATCGTAATGGCTTCGCAAATTAAATGAGGTCGACACGGAATGAATGTTTGTTTGTCCAATCTATAGTTTTGTAGTGATCGTATAGTGGCTGCGTTGTTGATTAAAATAATAAACTTCATTTATTTAAATTCTTATTTATTATTCACTTGCACCAATTCTTTAGCTGGTGTGTTAAATTAATTAACTAAATCATATATTTAAGTTACTATTTATTATATTGGTTATCTTCTAATATTTCCCTCGATACACGTCACGCGTCGTGGTTTGTGTGAGAGTGGCCGTCAACAGATTTAAGATCAATTCACAATATTAATTGATTTGTACGCGATGTAATCTAATTACATTTGGCTATCACGCCTGTTTTTCTATTCTACTAATTCGACCTGCGGTGAATACCCGCGCGGTTAACGCGAGGTTTTGATCAAAGATTCACAAACTTGACTCCCAAGAGTTGACCCGGGAGCGTCCTTGGCGCAAGCCCATCGAGACAGGAGTAACCAGTCTCCTAATCGAATCAACTGATTTTTTTAAAATATCAGTAAAACACTCCCATTGGTCCTCCAGATCCAACATGGACGAATCTAACTGTCCCCCAGACCGTTAGCGCGCTCTAAAACAAGGGAAGAAAGCCACCACCTTAATAGCTTTTAGGAATCTATTGTTGTTTAGTGGTTACTTTCACAATAATCCTTAATACCTGGCTAGCAGGTTATTAACCTTGCTATCCCAGTTACTGCCTACATGGTTGCTAAAAAACATATTTTTTTTTCTAATAAATTGCAGCAAAATATTACTAGTATTTTGAGAGATTTGTGATTTTGATGTGATATTTTGATCAACTAGGTTTTATGAAATGTGTTTTAGGGATTTAAGTGTTTTAACCAAAATGGGAAAACTTAGCTTGCTAGCTCTACTACATAATTACTTTTTACATTTTAAATTAGATTTATAGTGAAAGAGAATAACTTCAGGGACTGTTCATCAATAAATATTAAAAACATACAAACGTTGATATTTAAACTTAAGTTCGGTTGTTTATTTGTTAATACTAAATAATTATATTTCTATAGAAAAGCATATATCTAGGTCTTATTTTAATCTTTATAAGATATCAATTGCATCTTTGAATCTATTACTAGTTATTTAAATTTAAATGTTACAGCTTTTCTTCTGGCTGATAGTGGTTACGATATTTGGTTGGCAAACGTAAGAGGGAATTACTACTCTCAGAAACATACCAAGCTTTCTACAAATCAATCTGAATACTGGAATTTCAGGTAAAATATTTGAACGGTATCTAAATTATAAAATGAACAACATTTTCTCAATATTGGTGTACATAATTTTAAGACTAATATGATACTCCAAAAAAAGTATAACAAAGCTCAGGCTCCAGAAAGATATTTTATTTTAGGGGCGATCATCTGAAAAGTGGTCGTAATATGTTTTTATATATTATGGCCAGGGTGGAAGGGAATGTAATATATAAATATATGTATAAATATATATGTCGCACTACCGATATATATGGCTTGATCAGCCAAGATAGCTTGCAGAAGGGGTAAGACTGCAGACAAGGTAATTGTGTGGGTTCGAAATAATATGTTGGTTTATGAATTTTGGTTTAATAGTAGTTACTAAAGGATAATACAGAATGTGATGTTAGTTGATTGATACATAAATAAAGAGACTGGACGACCGCACTTGTGGAAGAACTGGCTTAACTTGTTAATACTTAGACCGATGAATTTGACTGTTGCTGCGCGTGACCTCTACTAAACTCGATCTCGGAACCCTGGGCTCAATGGATTACCTCTAGGTACAAGTGCTACTGATAACGTGAAGATGTATGATAGGCCTATGGTACGGCGTTGGACAGCGGGACTGCCTGTGATATAGATGCAGGCCACCAATGCGTTGCCAAAAAGTATAGGTCTTTAAACCATGCTATGGCCCCTTTTCTGGTCAACTAGTTCAATTACTCTTATGAATTGTCAGCGTTACACTGCAACATTTCTACTTCGTTACTCCATATATGCTAAGGCAGTGATTTTAGCTCATGCGTCCACTAGAGTTATGTAAATAAAAAAACATTCGAACATTGCTTAGTGGTTATGAGTGATATAAGTAACACACATACACATATTTATATGTGTGTGTGTTTGAGGGGGGAGTGGGCTGTATACTTATATTTGAAATTGTATTAGTAATTGTTTATATCATTATCACATATAATAGTGGTCACGTGGTCTTCGGCATCCAGCTTATTATCATGGTTGCTACTATTTCTTCTTATTAAAAACACTGTGTTTTCCAAATGTTTTTGAAATATTATCATCCTCACAGATAAATTATATTGGAGCTTAAAGTAATAAACTTTAATTTTTAGTAAAATTTACTACTATGAAGTCATGTTTTAAACAAGATAGTTTTGACACAGGTTTTTAGGTAGATATATGCAATCGTTATGTATCTTAGTGTTTCACGAACCCACTTCGGTGGCTGCATGGTCTAACTCATTACTCTTATGTTAGACTAAACTGCCGAAGACGGGGAGATTAAGATTCGATCCCGGTTGGGTGCACTGAGGGTGTTTTCCTAAATGGTTTTCCACTCTCCTTCCACAAAAATGCGGTTGCACATCTTCTCAATTAAAACCTTCCTAATCCATAAACCATTAGTGTAATTAATAAATAGGCGTATAAACCGAACGGGTATTAAGACGTGGTGCTAAAAATGTTTCAAGAGAGTGGAGAGATATTTTACTCGGCGTACTTTTTCTTGAATTTAATTTTACTTACATGTAAAGAGATATTGAAAGCTTTACCCCTAAATTTTCCCCAATTCAACAAAATTTCGGCATATTTATTAGTATTTTCCTAAATTTTCCGTTTCTACCCTGTTTTCCTTAAGCATCAAAATTCCCTGTGTTTTCCGGCCTTTTAGGTTGGGAGGGAGCTCTGATAATATACTTTATTGCCAGTGAAGGGGAAGTTTAGCTTCCGGTGTCGGTCAGGTGAACTGTGGGTGATTTTACACGTGTAATTTAACATGTTTAATTAATATTCTTTCCCCGATAATATTGATTTATTTATTCTAACTAAAGTCCAGCTCCTACTTAGGCTAATAGAATCCAATCGTGACAGCCAATACCGCTCATACTTAAGTGAATCGAATCAAAGGACGGTATTTAGGCTCACATTTAATCAAAAATAAATTTAAAATGCTGTGGCTATTTATTTATTTCACTTATTATAACTACACGACATTGTAGATACAATGTAACAGAATCAGGCCAAGATTTAAAGGCCAACGTCCCAGGTCAGATATGTACACACTTACTTAGAGGAGGACCAAATGAAAAATAAAAATTGCTTCCTTAAGGACTTTTATTCATTAATATTTCTTCAAAACCAATTTAAAGAAAATAATTATCTCACATAATAGACTGGAATGAATTAGTTTAAATAAATCGAGACTGAAAAACAATTAAAATAGCCTTAATGGTTAAGTATGTTTTAAGTGCGTTTAGAAGATTTATATCATTGGTTTTAGAATGAGCTTAAAAATGTTTGTATAATCTTGGTTAAACTGTGGGATGTTGATTCTCAAAATAGAAGACAAATACTCATCAATAAGTCGGTTTCTAATTTAACTTTTCCTAAATTCCATAATTGTAAACACACTTTCACATGAATATGACAATATAAACATGATTATAATTTTTTGGGAATGACTTAAAAAGTTTGTAAATGTTGATTTTGGCAAGGTTTTATAAAATACAGTTTTGCTGTGTGTAAAAAAAAGCCTGCTTCACAAAGCAACACATTTTGATTATTTATCCCTCTGGCTGGATTGAGCACACCAGCGGCCATATACGGCCTGTGAACCATAATTTGCGTATCCCTGCCGCAGGGCCTCTACAATTGTTGCGATAAAATAATTTTCTTATTTCATTAGTAATACATCATTTGGCCATGTCGGGAATCGAAGATGGGATCATGAGATATATACACGCCACTGACTGAGCCAGGTTGCTTGAATAATCTTATATAATTCCTTAATATCATTTGTTTTGAACGTATAATTTAAAAAAACATTGAATCAGTAGTGATTTTTTTCAGTAACAATGTTTTGTATGTTGCAGTTTTCACGAGATAGGGCTGTACGATCTATCAGCCACAATAAACTATATTTTGTCAGTGACGGGCAAGGAAAAATTATTTTATATTGGAGTCTCAATGGGAACGAGTATATTCTATGTTCTCGCATCTAGCAGACCAGAATATAATTCTAAGATTCGGGCCATGTTCAGTTTGGCGCCAGTTGCTTTTTTTGGAACTCTGCGTTTCCCGCTGTTCAAATTTGTGAAGTCCCACACATCAATGGCTTTGGTATGTGAATTTTGAATATTAATTTAAAATAGTAGTTTCCTCTCTCAGCCTTAAAAAATGTAAAGAAACTTGCTCAGTTCATCTAATTAGAGAGATAGCCATGGCCTCCAAATTAATTTTGGGTCCAGCCTAAACCCACCTTATCCTTACAGACAAAATTTATTTCAAGCTGATATGTATCGTATAACTCTACCAATAATGAATGGTGAATTTAAATCTTGGATGATCATATGGAAGGTGTTTTTTTTTCCCTAAATAGTTTCTGACACTTCCTCCATGCAAATTTAGGTATATTTTCCATAAAATGATATCTTACACATTCCTACCTCACATGTGTAGTTAAATTTGAAATTACCATCTAGGTAGTAAGATGCAATGCATAAGTAAAAGGCTCAAGAAGTTATAAAGTCACCGCTTTCAATTATTATATTCTTTAGAATGTTGTAGTTTGGATTTATAAATGCCTTTATTCAATTTTTAGAAAATATTGAGTATGTTTGGGGATCATGGATTACTACCAAGGAGAATACTAACAGCAGATATTGCGGAAAAATATTGTGGTGATGGTTCTCAAACTCAGGACCAGTGTACAGAGTTATTTGCCTCATTGACGGGGGAAACACTGGATGAAATTAACAAGGTACGTAGTCAAGCACTGGTCACTAGAATAGTGCTTTAATTTAGTATCGGGATTCAATCCAAACCTTTCCTCAATGAGGGTGGTTTTTGACTGATGGGTGTTTCTACAACTTCTGGTTTCTACATGTGATGATTTATAAACAGTGTTGCCTAAAAATGATGGTTGCTATTCTATTCATGATATTTTTAACACATGGCTTGTTTCAATATATATTTTGTTGAAAGAATTGCTTTTTCCACACATTGTGGTTTTTACACATAATAATTACTACATATGATGGTTTATACAAAAAAATATATTTAAAAGGGTGGGCTATACACTTGATGATTTCTACCCATGATTATTTCTTATCCTGATATTTTTTCACATTATATTATATAAACATGATAGGGGTTTATAAAAATATGTGTTTTTATATTCTCCTTACTAATTATTTTCTAAATTTTACATCACAGCAATATAATATATTTCTATAAGAGAAAGCTGTTATTAATGCTTATTAAGTTGGCTTTAATGTCAGTGTGAGTGCTTATTGTAATCTGTACAAATTTAATTTCATAACAAGCAAACCAAAGAGACTACCAATCACCAATTTCATAATTAAATCAATTTCTTACTGATAAACTTAACGGCTCTTCAACAAAGTAAACCGTAAACTTTTATATAAATATACAGATAACCCAAAGACTGAGATGTATTGAGCTAGAGGCTGAGACTTTGTATACACAGTATATTTAAGATTCATCTAATATTTTATTTAGCACCTATGTTTACATTCACAGTGGGCTCTGAACCACTTGCACCCTAAACTGTTTTCATATTTCGTGAATATAGAATCCAGGCCCAAACTGGATTAAAAATAATGTATAAGAAGTTTTTCATATTGAGATTCCTGATACTTTCAGATTGTAAACAGTGGTAAAAATATGGGAAATTTGTCAAATAAATCAACAGATTATAAAAATATGTGCTTTTTAGTTTATTTTACTAAAAAATATGCACTTTAAATCCTAGCTTAGCCCTAAGAATTACATTACAAATACAGCTAAAGGATAGCATCCTTTCAAAGAAAATATTTAATCTAAAAGTGCTATATTATTTAGTTATTTTCTTTGTTTTTTTGTCTAGACTGCCATTCCCGTTTACATTAGCCACTTTTTCTCAGGAACATCAGAGAAAACCTTGGCACATTACTCTCAGAATATTGCTTCAGGTAGGTGTATATTATACAGATGAGTACATGCTAACAAATTTTATTTTTATGAACTCCTGCTTTTAATAAATTAAATATAATTCCTTTTAATATATATATATTTTCATTTTTTAAAATCTGTCATTTAAGCATATTTTGAGACGAAGTTTTATATTCCACAAAAAATTAAACTTTTTTTTACCTTTCAACCAATACATTTTAATACAAATCTGTAAATACAAAGCTATGTATTAATTTAATTTAAGACATACTAAAAATTAAAATAACATTCTCATTAATTGGCATGTCTTATAGTGTAGTTTTATTGAATAACTTCAGGTTTTTAATAGTAGTTAATCATGGGAAAACAAAATTCAACGATCAATTTATGTATTTAAAAATGATAAATCCTTATTATTTTGATATGAAAAAATAAATACATTAATAATGGGTCATCTCAGAAACCTTTGTTTGCACTAGTTATAATAGAAGTGTTACATGAAACTTGTCCATTTATACTGTCGTGAGTAGCCGTTAAGAGTGTTTGATAATTATTCAAACAGTGTTGCTTCTAATCAGACTAGTTTTATTACCTATCTACAACCTAAATTTTTTTGGACCTAGATTAGATCAATAATTAATTGTGCAAAATATGGATGCGAATATATTTTAGAATCTACTTAGGTTTAAGAGAGTGTAATATTTTATTCGCATTTAGAGATGCTTATATAGTTTGGAATTGATTTAAGTGACAAATGCAAGTATCTAAATTTAAGGTGAAAGGGAAATGAATGCAAGGTAGCTATTTTTGCAGTTTTATACAAAAATATATTACAAAATAAATAAAAATATTGCTTTAGTACATATATTTGTTTTATATATTATCTATATATATATTTATATTTATAGTTCTCAACAGTTTGTGAATATCTATAGACAGCATCGTGGCATTTGTATAAAATCTTATTAAATGAAGATAAATAGTCCTAATTCAATTCTGCGATTCTCATGACAAATATTGAAGAACGATTAAGATTATAATAAGTATAAAAATTTAGCTTAACGTTTCTACACAAGCACTATTTTTTTCATCCTGACTAAAAATAGTGTTTTGTTGGTTTGGGCATGTTGAGAGAACGGGTGTGGATCAAGTGACTAAGTAAATATATGAAGGTAGAGTGTGTGGATCAAAACCAGGGAGTATGCCATGTAAGTCTTGGTTAAGTGTTGTAGAAAAATGTGTGAAAAAGAGAAACATTAAAGGTTTTTAAGAATAAAATAGCATTTATGGCTAGGTGTATAGAGGTTGTTGAAGCTAAGAGAGTATGTGCAAGGATAGGGAGGTCTGGAGAAATTTAGTGTGGGTGGATTAAGAACGGAGTTTTTTTAGCTAAACTTACAGTTTCTGACTTACCCCTTTAGGGAACGGCGTGATTATGTGTGTATGTATGTATGTATGTATGTATGTATGTATTTATGTACGTAAATATGTATGTATGTAAATATGTATGTATGTGAATATGTACGTATGTGAATATGTACGTATGTAAATATGTACGTATGTAAATATGTACGTATGTAAATATGTACGTATGTAAATATGTACGTATGTAAATATGTACGTATGTAGATATGTACGTATGTAGATATGTACGTATGTAGATATGTACGTATGTAGATATGTACGTATGTAGATATGTACGTATGTAGATATGTACGTATGTAGATATGTACGTATGTAGATATGTACGTATGTAGATATGTACGTATGTAGATATGTACGTATGTAAATATGTACGTATGTAAATATGTACGTATGTAAATATGTACGTATGTAAATATGTACGTATGTAAATATGTACGTATGTAAATATGTACGTATGTAAATATGTACGTATGTAAATATGTACGTATGTAAATATGTACGTATGTAAATATGTACGTATGTAAATATGTACGTATGTAAATATGTACGTATGTAAATATGTACGTATGTAAATATGTACGTATGTAAATATGTACGTATGTAAATATGTACGTATGTAAATATGTACGTATGTAAATATGTACGTATGTAAATATGTACGTATGTAAATATGTACGTATGTAAATATGTACGTATGTAAATATGTACGTATGTAAATATGTATGTATGTAAATATGTATGTATGTATGTAAATATGTATGTATGTATGTAAATATGTATGTATGTATGTAAATATGTATGTATGTATGTAAATATGTATGTATGTATGTAAATATGTATGTATGTATGTAAATATGTATGTATGTATGTAAATATGTATGTATGTATGTAAATATGTATGTATGTATGTAAATATGTATGTATGTATGCATTATGCATTAAGTGTGAGTTTATGGTAACCCAATTGGGAGTATTACGAGCATTATTCACAAAATATATAATTAATCATAATCGTTATTTCTTTACGCACAGAAGAATTCCAGTTGTACGACTACAAGTACGGTGGTAACTTGATGAAGTATGGGATGGCTAAGCCCCCGAAATACAACTTGAGTCTAATTACTGCTCCAGTTGCCCTGCACTATTCACAAGATGATCTTGTGGTGCATCCTCATGTGAGTAAACATTAAATAACAACCAAAAGGTATTTTAAAAAATTAGATAAATGATTATTGAAATATTACTGTGGATGGATGTTTACTAAAAAACAAGATTAAATCAGAAACGTGGCTGTCCGTTCGGCACGAATTGAAATGATCTCAGTATGATCTCTTCTTAGCAACGTTCATCTGCTTGAGGAGACTCAATCAAATTTTAAAAACCAATCGAACCAATAAGAGCACGTGCACTTAAAAATTTATATCAAATGGATGTCTGCGTTTACTGTTATAAGAAGGCTTTAAATAACTCGTTAAATGGAGAGCGTTGGGAATGATTTTTGTTCGGTTCTGATTTTTTACACTATAAAACACATATGAGAAATAATCCATCTTATTAGTAATCTAACAGATTTGTATACCACCTCTAAAATATAAATTTTGTTGAAATCAGCACTATGAGTCAACTTACATTTCCACAATCATGTGAATTTATGAGCCTCATAATAAGATTTAGTTTTTATTTTAGCAAAAAGTGTGATTAAAGCTTTTGTAATATAAGATCATCAACAAAGCTAATATGGTAGATTTGCTCAGTCAATTTTTTTAGACTTTCTCTCTGTTGGGTTATACGCATATGTACAAATTACATTAATGTTTTAAGGATAGAAAGGTTTAATTTAAAGAAAGTGTACTTCATTTGTGTGGCAGAAGAACGAGAACCTAATTAGGAAAATCATATCAGTACCACCCAACTGGGGATTGTAACCTGGATATCCCTTTCATTGGCAGTCTATTGTGCGAATTACACCTTGAGTTTAGACCATACGGACAAAGATGCAGTGTGTTCATTACTGTCAGAGTGAATTATTGGATATATATTGTTTCATCAAAAGGTTTTACCAGCTTTACGTAAGTGAATGCTCGTGTATTTTTGAGCTAGGGTTACCGGAAAGAACACAGGCTAACCAAACGTTATATGACTGTGTTCAGTAAAATTCACATTTACGTTCGCGATCGCACTGAACAGGTGCGGATACACTAGGTAGAACATGTGAGAAAAACACCGAATCAGACCGTTCGTAATTGATCCGTAAACTCGCAAGGAAGATGTAATAAGTTATGCCAATGTGGCTAAAAGAGCTTAGAGCATGGTAAAAAGGGGTAGGGAAGCTGAAGAAAAAGTAAAGTTGGCGATACTTTTCTGGAGGAAGTGCGCTGGATATGATCTTTTTTAGCAACCATACGCATTTTATTAATTGTTCAGGTTATACGCATATTTACCAATTACAACCATGAATTAAGGATGTGTGAGGGTTGAATTTAGAGGAAGTGTATCCGCATTTGCGTGAAGAGAGTGGAAAGCCATGTTAGAAAAAAACACCCTCAGTACACATAACTAGTATTCAAACCCCAACCTCCCTGTCATTGGCAGTCCAGTCTAACATGAGAGTGACGCCTTAGACTAAGCGTCCACTTAAGCAGCTTATCACTCGTCATGATGAATGTTAGTAGGTAGATTAAAGATCGACAATTTTTGGCGAATGAATTTTTTGGGGATTCGTGAGACACATGAAACAAATGGGCTACTACACTAGTTAGAACTTGATCGGAGACTGGGACTATTCCATAACTTCTGTCGTTAACGACTTTTCTTCGGACCAATACATTATAAGATGAATTAAAACACCACGCAGAAGGAAACAGCATTCCACTGGACTCAACCACGATTTTATGTTATACCCGGTCACACCAAAAGAAAACATAGCAGTTCTGAACACTAGTATCCATTGATGATTCACTTGAAAACCACAATAGTCGATGCAAAGCGAAAGTGAATTAGCGTCTAGTGGACACATGCGAAGCTCACCAGAAAGTTGTTTAGTGGCAGTCTCTTATCGGTCACACTGAGACGAATTTGGTGTTCACTACTACTCGTTCGTTTGTGCTATCACCGGTGTAACCCTAGCTTAAGAATTCGTATGTCTTCAAGTTGTTAGATCTAATGTGAGTATTGTAGTTGTAGGTAGCTCAAATGGGCAGTAAGACTGAGATAGTTTGCATTAAAAATAAATATATTAAGTAGGATGTAATAGAACACTTAAGTTATCTCAATACGATAAATAATTTTAAGCATAGTTTAGTTTATGTGTTTTACAGTTATTAAACGTTATATTTGCTATAATAAAATGCATTTTATGTGCAATAGATTTGTGTAAAAAAAATTATTCGTATTTATTCAAATCATACGTTCAGAAAAATGTTGTTGTTGACTTAATAGGGAGTAAAAATGAAACTATCTAGAGTAAATGAGCAGCAAAATCAATTTTACTAATGATAGTTAAGGAATGGGGGAACTTATATAAGGATATAATCAACCAATTTACCCAGCTGAGATTCGAACCCTGAATTCCCCTAAACGATGATCAAGTACCATTTTAATTTGACCTTGTAGACCCCTGCCCCTAGAAATCTACTACATTCTATGAACTATTGTGGTTGAGATAGTTTTCACCTCAATATTAAAATATAGAAATGTGTAGAGCATTAATGGTAACTCAATTCCTTATCTTGCTTTGAAAAATAGGGCCAGTTCTGGTACAAGAATAAGATGAAAGCAAAACAAGGTTTGTCAAAAAGAACGTAGATGAGTGTTTGGTATGTTATAAAAATAATATACACTTAGTTGGAGAATGACTTAATTGTTTTTGTTATTTTCTGATTAAAAGAAATATATTCATACTAAAATCAGGTTTTTTTTTTTCAGGGTGTTAAGAAACTCCAAGAACAACTACCGAATTGTATTGGAATGTTTAAAGTACCTACCAAGCATTTCAGTCATCCTGGTTTTATAATAGCACATAACGCCAAAAATTTAGTTTATGACCTAGTTTTAAGTATCATGAAAAAATATTGATATAACACTATACTAATTGTATTAATGCACTATTTATAAGTTGATCTTATTTTAAATTTACAATTTCATAAAATTTTTATTTAAAATATGATATGTTTAGTATTTAGCTTGTATCAGCTATTTAAACTACAGTTAACTTTTATTCATTGGCATTTTTGGTGGCAACATTTCTAAAACGACTTGTTGGATATGTAGAAGATAGTTGCCGTTATACATAATACATCTTATAGTAATGTATTTTTACTTTATCTCTATCTTACAGGTAGAGAAAATATGGTGATCGTCAAAAAAATTGAACTCGAGATTTTGATGAATATTGACGTTTCATGACTCCCTGAATCCGAAAAAGTGGTTTTTGAATTTCCGTCTGTCTGTCTGTCTGTACCTCCAACTAGAGCCTAAACTATTTTACCGATTGAGCTAAAACTTGATATCTAGGGTTTTCATAGGGTTGACCCGAGGAGTTTTTGGAATTGGATATCTACCCCTAAAATTAATGGTAGTTTACTGAAGGTAAAATAGATAAAAAGTCGATTTTCTCAAAATCGGCTCTAACGATTTTGATTAAATTTCATTTATGAACATTTAAAAATATTCAAAACAAAGTGGCTACTCTCAATATTTCAGCAAAATGGCTTTAAGGGCTCCGGTCTGATGCGTAAATTAACATTTTTTATAATAGCTCCGAAACTATTTGAGATATGAGATTACTTATCACTACAAATATGTATATATATATATATATATATATATATTTATTTATAATACACATTTTTTATTCGAAACATATTTTTATAAAATCAATAATTTTCAATCTATACGCAATTATATATATATATATTTTTAACTTTTTAGATATTAAAGCTTAAGTATTGCGACCGTAAAAAAAAAACTAACCTGAAATGTTGATGGATGTCGACGTCTCATAACCCCCCGAACCCTAAAAACTAGTTTTTGCAATGCCGTCTGTCTGTGTGTCTATTAAAACTTAAAATTAATGGTAGTTTACTGAAGGGCGAAAAGAGAAAAAATGGGTTTTCTCAAAATCTGCTCAAACGATTTTGATTAAAATTCGTATTTAGGCGTTGATTAAGATTATAAATAAATTGGCTATTTTCATTTTCCTATGAAAATTATTTTTAGGGTACTTTACAGAAGCGTTAATTTCCGTATCTCAACAACAATTTGAGAAACTAAACAACTTATCATCGCAAAATTGTAGAAATATTAGAAATAAAAAAAAAATATTTGACATATATTTTTATAAAAGCAACAGTTTCTGAGATATTTGCAAATATTTTAATACAATTTTGTGAGCTTTAGTTGTAAATATATACTACTTAAGTCTTAACGCTATAATTCTCCAATGCAGTAGAGTAATTAAATATAATTAAGTATCTAAAAAAAGGATATTATTTTCCTTAAAGCTCTTAGAAGAAATATTTGCATAGCAATGATCTATCTCCATTTTAGATTCAATAATCAATATTTACATTTTTTATTGGTCAATATGTATAAATGAATAATTAAATATCAATCCGATGACTTGAAGATCTGCAACACCCTATAAAATGTTAAAATTTTAACTATAAATCGAAATTTTAATACGAAGTGTTGACCCTTGCGGAAGACAAACTGTTTGATATGCACTTAGGTGGACAAAGATGCGCCTCTTTTCTCATTGATTATATATCATTGTATATTATTTAATGCGTGTTCTTATGTGGAGTGGTGATGATACATTGTACATTATTCCGTTCAGAAATCTTACGAGTTTATAGAAAGAGAGAGAAAGTCTGTGCGGTGCGCTGTACCATTTATTTATTTAATATTATTTAACTGAGTCGATAAATTAGGTCTTTGAAATGTAGCAATAAAAAACATGAAAGTGATAGGATATTGAACAAGAAGGTAGTGAATTAGCCTATATACTGAATATATAAATACAGTAGTATTATAATGTAATGTACAAGACATAATTATTTTGAGAGTAACTTTTATTTTGAATAGTAGGTCTTTGCGGTGGAATGGAATTTATCTCTCAAATTTACCTTTTCTTACATTGCATTAATTTATTTAGAAAATTAAGGCCAATATTAGAAAAGGGCCTTTTAGAAATTACAAACCTTTTTTTCTGATTAAAAGTGATAACATTTTACTATATCGTTAGTGTTACTTTATAGGTATTTTTAATAATAGTACTAATTGATTGATTTATTTGATTTATAAAAAGAGCCAAGTGGACTTTAAGCAGACTGTATTATTATTATTATTATTATTATTATTATTATTATTATTAGCACCGCGTCTTACTACCCTTTCGGGTTATACGCACTTACGCTAATGTGTAATGGTAGGGTGATTGTGAGATGAAATGGAGGACCTACAGTTTTTAACGTGGAATCCGAACCACGGTGGAGGCCTGGCATTCCTCACATTCACAAGCTGTGATTAATACACATCTTGTCAGAGGTGAAGGAAGGGTTTGGCAATCAGATAAATTTGTGCTGGGGCCGAGGATTGAACCCCGGACCCTCAGCACAGAAGTCTGACACCTTACCCCTAGACCACCAGGTCACCCTAAGCAGACTGTAATACCATTCTAGTTGTCATATTTGGATGGCTTTTCATATAAAAATTGGACTATAATGAGTAAGAATCAAATAGTCAAAGCTATTATTTATGCTTCAGAGAGGATTATTCCATCTAGATATCAGATTCTGAAAATTGAAAAATGTGACCTGGGCACGGGGATCGAAACCGGGACCTTTGGCTTGGTACGCCACTGCTCTAACCACTGAGCTCTTCAGGTATTATCCTGTGTTAAGGGTCATTCTTCACTCATATTTTAAGGATGATTCCTTTATAGATCAGTGGTTAGAACATTGGCGTACTATGCCAAAGGTCTCAGGTTCGATTCCCGTGTCAAGGTGTCATTTTACAATTTTCAGAATATAATGAGTAAGGTGTAATAGTTTCAGGCTGGTCCTGAGAGAGTATCCGGTTAATAGTGGGGTGGTGGAGGATTAGAGGATAGAGTGGAACTACGACTGATAGCTTGTTCAAGTATATTAAAATGTCGTGTGAATCACACAAAACTAGAGTGAAACACTCTCCATATAAGCCCATCCTATAAGTCCTCTTGAACACGGACTCACAGATTCTACCTAGAGGTGTTGGCATCCTCGTGAAGTGCGAGGAGATTTCAAACGGTCCTAGGACCACGAGAAACTTTGTCTCACGGCGGAAGATGACCTTCACAGCTGGTGTTCTCTAAGCTTGGAAGTGTCCCGTCCCATGTTCAGCGTGGATTACTAATGATGCCCTGGAGTATCTACGGTACCACGGCGTCCAGAACGCGACTGCCCACGTCACATCTACGAGACTTTTCCCACCCCCTTAACCTAAGGCCCTGTCCACACTCAACGAGGTGGGGAGACTCTGTATCATCATTAGTATACCCGAAAATATATGTGCCGTAAATCAATAAATGATTCTAGCCAGATGGGTTGACCACACATAGTGTGTAGATTAGAAAAATCTTGATGGGAGAGGCTAGCCATATGCACCATTTTTATTATAATTTAGTATATCAGCCCAGCCCTGATATCAGCCAGCATGAAAAGGATTTTTTTTTTCATAGCGTTTAGGTACCCATTAAATTGGAATGGAAGGGGATGCGAGACATGCCTGTGATTTTGCAGTTTTTTATGGCAAAAAATTTTTTGGCCAAAATAAATAAAATAGCACTCCTGAAAAAACGTAAAATTTAATTTTATTCACGTCATGATGACCTCAAAATCTCTCGAATATCTGTCAAGGGTGTCCTGGAATTTACTAACAACTTTTTCTTTTTATTTAAAAAGTTTGTCATCTAATGCTGCTATTCTCATTTTGGATATTCAGGAAATTGTTGATATTAACATGTTAATAAAATTAAATTCTATATTTGTACTGGATCAATATTTTATTGATTTTGCAAAAAAATGTTTTGCCATAAAAACTGCAAAAACAATGGCCTTTCCTTGCTTCCTCTTCCAACCTACCATAAGGCTATTGACATGTATGCTTATCAGGTTAATATTCTAGAAATAATGTATATAGAATTTCAGTGGTAATGTATCCGCATTTACGTGGGGGTAGAGTTTAAATAAAAACTGTGTAACAAAGTGGAGAAGAAAACACACTCGTTATTTATTCATGACCAGAATTTGAACCCACATCTCTCCGACATCGGCAATCTTGTTTTATGTGAGAGTGTCACGTTGTACCACGCGAACCACCAATTTAGGTGTAAAGACTATTAAAACTCCTTGTGCAGTTTAGTTTAAGAGATACGATTTCTATTTAATTTCAAGTTTTTTAAAGTTTCCTTTGGTAAAGAATAATTAAATGAATTTTGTTGATAAAAATCAAATTACAAAATAATTTATAATTTAAAATGGTTAGCAAATAACAATCTATTTTAAACAAAATCATGAAAGGCTATTTTCAAAAGTAAGTTTTTCAAAAATCCGTTGTCAGTTAAATACCAGAACTATTAAATGAATTTTTGTAGAAAATTCCATCAGGAAAATTATTTATATTGTATAAAGCTTAGCAGAATTCCTCTTTGAATCAAATCGTTAAAACAATTATTAAAAGATTATAATTTTTAAAAAATCAGTTGTCTGTAATCTACCACTACACAAATCTATCCCCGAAAATAAAAAATACATGGTCATATTTTTTCATGTCATTCCCTTTCAAGAGATATGTTTAAAGAAAATCCTTTTAATAATTTTCGAGATACATCTCATTTTCAAAAATGTCCTAGCTATTAACTATCCCTAAACGTCTTTTTCTTCCGAAAAAATAAAACAGTGCCATCTGTCATGTTAAACAATTTCTAGATAAAAAATCCTCTAGATCTATTTTCAAAAATATTTGGAATTCAAAATATACACTTGCCAGTTAGCTTCCCTTAATTTCAGGGCTTTGGTCAAATTCAAAAATCCTTACTAAGTATAAATATCAATTTTCAAAAAAATCCCTTTAACCATTTTGTATCCATGGTCAGGGACATTGGGACAGAAAGAATGGTAAAGTTAACATTTTTGTATTCTGGTTCACATAAAACGTAAGGAATCATCATAATCTCTAGATTTGTTTTACTCACGATTACAATACTTTCACCTTTATTTGATAAAGTAAAAATACGACTGGCGTATACCAATGAGAAAATATTATTTTTGACAACAAACTAAAAGTAAATCAGTCCATCAATAAAAATATAATTTATTTTGTTACTTTCTACAGCAATTTTTGTATTACATTTTCCAAAAACTAAAAAGCTAAATTATAGATTTGTTCTATAATAAATAAAAGGAACATTAAATGGTTTTTCAATTAATAAAATGATTCAATATTTCATTCAAATGACAAAACCCTGAAGGCACAAATCCATAAATTTCTGTAGATGGCATTATATATTTTAGGTAGCAAATTAGGGAATTAACTCAATGTTATTGTATCTCTTCCCCATACCTGTTTTTCACATTCCCCTCTTCATTTACCTTCCTCATAAACACAGACACACACATATATATGCTTCCAGACTTGAAATGCATGCATATTGATGAACTAGTAATCTGCTTATTGTTCAGAAACCCTATCCAGCAGGGTTATGAAAGCGCTTTGATACGCCTCATCAATCGAACAATATTAGCAGTACAATCTCCAGATTCTCAAAACTAGAGCTCCAAAAAGGAGATTTTTTTTAAAGTTAAATGGAATGATGACGATAAATAATTAATTTTCTTTTTCTGGCATGATATATTATTTTTATATCCGTAATTTTACCTTCAAAGAGTTCAAATTACAAATAAACAAGGCATATTTCTTTTGTGTGGCAGGCTACGAAATGTTTTTCGTTAAGGTCGTAGTTTTATAATCAGGCATAAGGCATTATGAATAACGCATAATTCACGGTTCATAGCTCATAATAAAAATACAAGTGCTCAAATAAAAATATTACTAAGTGGACAGATCTCCTTTGTCCTTTATTTCCAGAAACCCACATTGGTGGGCCCGTTGACTTTACGCTAGATACATTTGGTATGCATGTTATGTGCTGTTTAGGGTTCAAATCTTAAGATTTAAAAAATAATATTCAATTTTTCTTTAGTGTAAATAAGGGTACATTTCTTCTAAATTTGACCTGGTAATCCCTATACAAATCTGTAATAAAATGCATGTATAACCAAACGGGTACAAAAAGGGGGTTTAATTTTTTTCTGTACAACCCTCATCAATAATTGCATGGTCTAATGCAGAGGTCATAAAACTCGTTGGATATATATATATAATAATAAAAATAGTAAATATATATGTTATAATAATAATAATAATAATAATAATAATAACCTAAGAAAACTTATTTACTATAAAATGCTCAATAGTAAAAAGAACCACTCAAAATGTTTTACCTAAATAATTATATACTTAAATATATAGTGTATATATTATATATAGTATATATATATATATATATTATATACAATAATTATATATATATTATATATATATATATATATTATATATATATATATATAGTATATATATTATATATAGTATATATATTATATATAGTATATATATTTATATATAGTATATATATTATATAATATATATAGTTTTATATATATAGTATATATATTATAATATAGTATATATATTATATATAGTTATTATTTATATATTATATATATTATATATAGTATATATAGTATATATAGTATATATATATATATAGTATATATAGTATATATAGTATATATAGTATATATAGTATATATAGTATATATATTATATATAGTATATATATTATATATAGTATATATATTATATATAGTATATATATTATATATTGTATATATATTATATATATAAATCAAAAGGTCTTACCTATGTATATAATTGTATAGGTAAAACCTTTTGAGGGATTGTTTTTATTATTGAGCATTTTATAATAAATAAGTTTTCTACGTTTATTTTGTCGTAATGTCGTTTATCATTAAACATAACTAGATGAAGCACCTATCATATGCACAGGTGTGTACATAAACTAAAATGCCATTCTGATATGGCCTTGTTTTCAATTTACCATTTGCTTAGCGTTCGAATACCGACGAATCAATGCCACCTAGACTAGAGAAAGCTCTTGTTGAATGCTTGAATAGTGTTTATTTTTAGAAAAAAATATTTTCCACTCTTTTTCTATGGAAATTCTGCTACATTTACTCTGAATTTTACATTTATCATTCCTACTCCAATATTATTTAGGTAAAAACTTTAGAGTGATTTGCTTTAACATTGAGAATTTTATAATGAATACATATATATATTATATTATTAATATATATGTTTTTTTTCTCTTAAAATGTAAAAGTCCTCTAGCAATTTAAGTAAATAAATAATTAAAGGTTTTTATTCCGCTACATCCTTTTCCACACATAATAAAAAATAAAGACTGCATTAGAAAACATAGAAAATTGATGCCGCGTCCTGAAATCACTCAGACTGAGCTTAGCTGTTCATTACGTTGATTCACAAACTATTTGTTCACAGGAATACTGAACAGATTCATTGTACACATACATATGATTGTATTGTATTCTTTGACTATTGATTTTGGCATCAATTGTTGTGTTGAAGTAAAATACTTGTATACATTATATACATCACATCCATCAATTAATCGATCAAACAATGAACCAATTGAGATGATACTGGAGGTAAAAGTGGTATAAAGTACATCACTAAAAAAACTGATAATACTATGTTTAAATTGCAAAAAATAAAAAAATAACATTACTGATCTGATCGGCTTTAATTAAATTCGAATGAAAACCTTTTAATTCAATATTTTATATTTTAATTTTATTTTTAATTACTTATTTCTGTTTGAAGATCCTGTTTGATACGTTTATTTTATTTATTACTGATGGAAACATGGTCCAAGTAGTTAAGCTATCAAAAGAACGGATTGCCAGTGACGAGGTACTAAGCGTTCGAATCTAGGCTAGGAAGAATAGGGACTGTTTTACTAATAATGTGATTTATTAATGTTGTTTTAGCATTTTCTCTCTACGATAATTTGGATTAATTTAATCCAAATTACTTTTAAAATCCCCAGACTTTAGATGAATTCATTGATATATTCTGCTATAAATTAAATAACTAAAGAATATGATAACATTTTGGGGAACATAATGAATCTGTATACAAATGCTAAAATATATTCATCCCGCAGAATCAAGCCCCTTTAATAAGTAGTCTAAACAAGTAAACTTAAAATATATGCTAACTCATAGTAACGCTTCTCTGAAGTTTATTATTTTTTGTAATTTTTCAAGTAATTAACATGTGTTTACCCACGTTGAAGACTTCTGGACAAAAATCAAGCTAATATAAGACTTAATCGTAAATTTTAAAAAATAACATCTAGTCACGGGAATCAAACCCGGAACCTTTGGCTTAGCATAACCAAGGCAAGAGTCTATGATGGACGTTGGAAAATATCATCGCTAATATGAGCTATCATTGATACCACAGCCACCTGTAACTAAAGGGATCGGCTTTTTGATGCCGTTTGTACACTGAAAATTGTACATGGAAGCGTGCGTAGTATGTTAAAGTTATAGTAATATATATTATAAATATTCTATAATAATTATTGACACTATAATATCTAAGGTGATTGCTGGAAAGGAGGGTGGGTGCGGATCACAAAAAGGGAAGGGAATCCATTAGCAAACAACTTTGTTGATATATATGTTAGTATAAGAAATATTTCTGTCTGTGTCAGTGTCGAGGACCAGCTAGCTCCACCCCACCTTTCCCATAAACAGGGTGGACCCACCAAGGTGGCCAAGGCCATTAACATCATGGGCCACGCAAAGGATTTTAATGGTTGATAATTGATAAATGGGGTAGCAAACTTATAGAATGTTATTCTGGAATCTGTTTATCATGTTTGGAGCAGGAAAGCTCTGCCCCAGTTTTCAATGGCGGTTGAGGATGCAGTTGTCCGGTGCAATAGGTGACCCAGTTCACCAGAATGTAATCAGGGTATCTTGTGATAAATATCTCAATCAAATGAGTTATTGATGCATTACTCCAGTTTATTTAATCAACCCTGAGAAGCGTCGTAAGATAATATATATATTTATTAATAAAAAATTAAGGATAGTTTCGTTTAGCAGAGAAATTTTGAAAGTAATAAGCTAATTAGCATGAGCTTAAGTGAATTTTAGTGCAATCAATATAGTATTGCGTGCTTGCGACGGAGATTATGGGGTCCAAATACGTTTTAGTGTGATGAGGGTGTATTGATAATCTTTCTTCTCCACTCAAATAAATGTAAACTTCCTCTAAATTCTAAGCTCCTCATCCTTACATATTATTATAATTACACTCTCATGTCAAAGACAGATATTAAAACGTTGTGGGTGAAAAAAAATCATGTGTGAACTATTGTGCACTATAATCTAGAACAAGGCTGACAAACCGGACACGTGTACCCAATTCATATTTTCTTAGCACGTGGTTTTCACTCCTGCCCAAAACTTTTTTCAGACTACATACTATTAATAAAACAGTAAATACCTTATTTTATTTATTGTAAACTGATATTTATAAGAGAGAAATTAATTTTGTCTCTTATTTAAGAATACATGTCATTTCTTAAACTTTCCAATACATCCATTAAAAATATTTCGGAAGAATCATCTAGATAGGTTACTTTAAACTGTTCAATTATAATGTGATTATTTTTTTAATAATTATAATAACAGAACTTTCCCAGCTAGATTAACGGCTTAATATTTCTAAAACAAACTTATTTTTATTGCCATTTTGACATTTACGTAGTTTCATAAATAGTTTCAATAGTTAATATTTTGTTTAATTTTGTGTATTCAACATTTAACTCTGAAAAAAATCACACCAACGTGACTTAAGATCTAATTTGACTTAGGAGTTTTCCGTAGAAGTAGGATTTCCTCTTCAAAATGAATCATCCATCTACTGTAAATTACTTTAAGTTCCTTAGAAAGGAACTGTCTTCTGCACGACATCATAGAAGGAAAGGTTTAGGAAAAGAGGAGCTTAGGAAGGAGGATTCAAATATTAGACGACTTGAAGGATAGAAGAAAATTCTGGGAAGCTGAAGGAGGAGGCAAAGGACATGTGCATTGGTGGTCTATGTTCACTAACTAAAGGAATGGCCCTGCCCGTAATACAGAACAAATAATATTAATAATAAAATTGGAACAAAACAGTTATCACTACTGCTATAACATTTACCAGCGCTCAACGCAAACTGAGTTATTAGTACCTTGGACAATATTTACAGAGAACTCAGAACCTCTTAATATCCCACCCGCTATTACATAGATCAATATTACCTAGCTTGGATTTTAATCAAAGCGTCGCAAAAGAATTCAGTAAGCGTATATAGGTTCAACATCACGAAAACACGTAGTAGAAACCTAAAAGCTCATTTAGTCTTGTTTGCCGGTGACAGAGAAGTCTAGGTTTAAATTTAGGCAGGGTGAGGATGATTTTTCCTCAATTATTTCTCCCTCTCCCATCAAGAAAATAGTGGTATATTTCCTTCAAACTCTACCTTAATCATCCCTACCTATAGAGTAGTTAATATATTTGTGCCTATAAATCAAATACGTAGTAAGATGCTACTAAATAAATATGACAACCAACTGAGGCCTAAATCAGATTCCTATAGATTTGTAGTCGACTTTTCTAATCCCTTGATAGCATTAAAAGGGCAAATGTGTAACAAATTTATTGTATTTCTATATAAATTAATTTTTAATTGGTTTGAAGTCCTTTACCAGTGATCTCTCGAACAAATTTGTAACCCGCTTCGGTGGTTGCATAGTCTAATATGCTACTCTCGCAGTAGATGATACTGTTGATGACAGGAAGATCAAGGTTCAAATCTCGGTAGAAAGTACTGGGTGGGCTTTTTACCCAAATGGTTTTCCACTCTCCCTCCACACAAATCTCAGTACATTAGCTATAAATATAACATTCCTTATCTCTAAAACCATTGGCGTAAAAGCGTATAACCGAAATGGGTAGTAAGACGTGTTGCTAAAAAGAAGTGTAGGCCTAGTCTAGTTTTTTGTATTATGGAGAGTATGGATTGTGAAGTCTGGATATGTGTAATGATGTGGTCCTTCCTAAATTGTTTCTCACTATTTCTCCACGTAAATTTGCTTACTTTTTCCTCTGTATTCAACTTTCCTCATCCCCATCCAATTAGTGTATAGGTATGTCACCGGCAATTTGTGAATTCCAGGCATTCTATAAAATGCTTACGATTTCTATAATACCAGAGTGGTTTTGGCAAAGTATAAAATAAACGAGTTTTGCTGTTGTATTTCATAATTATTTTCAACTACTTTTTCTTTTTGAAGTCCGGGAATATGTTTTCAATTCTTTTATCGAGTTATATGTATGTCTTGCACCGTTCTCTTGCAGGTTCACCTAGTTCCTAGGATTTAAGTTGATCAGGTTAGGATATTTAAAATATCGTAGCTAGGTTAGGTAAGGCTAGGTTAAGTTAGGTTAGCTATTTTTCTAGGTTATTCTACAAATTTCCTAAGAAAACTATTAAATACAAAAGCAAAACTAATTTATTTCATACTTTGCTAAAACCACTTAGAAATTATGCATACGGTCTAGGCATTTTATAGAATGCCAGGTTTACACACATTGCCATTAACATATATATAAGACCGAGGACGGGGAGATCGAGGTTCGAATCTCGGTCGGGTGAACTGGGGGTGGTTTTTCCTAAATGGTTTTCCACTCTCCCTCCACGCAAATGCGGGTTCACTTCCTCTAAGTTCAACCTTCCCAATTCCTAATCCATTAGTGTAATTAGTACTTAAGCGTATAACCCGAACGGGTAGTAAGACGCGGTGCTAAATAAATAAAATAAAACATATATATAAGGGATTAGACTGGACAAATACTAAGATTTTTTTTAAATCATATTATTTTAAGATGATTCTGGCAATATGATCCAAGCTCGTAATGTGAATTTCCTTGGAAGTCAAGCAGTCTCAGGTTCTCATACTTCTGAGAATATTATATCCTGTTGACGAGCGATCATCGTGTGACCGACTGATGGAGCTTATTTGCTTGATTATAATACTGGTATAAGTAAGTTCAAGTAATAACCAGCAGGTTCTTGTTAATTAATTGGTTGTCTTGATAACGCGGGGAGGGGGGGTGGAGCTTCACCTCAGCTGAACGGAAGCCATATTTTAGGATATATAGAGCTAGCGAGTCAACTAAACACCATTAAGTGGATACTGGATGGATAAATGAATCATGCTCTAGAAGCTACGCTATGAAGTTTCGAACTTGGTCCTTTAGGCAGTTCGTGATGTCCACCAGTATCGTGAACGTTCCAGCTTCACAGGATAACTTATACACGTAGTCTCTTGTGTAGAATATATTTATGTTAGCTTCAATAAATAGATGCTAATATTGTAGATCTCTTTATACTTCTCTCTTGCTTGACTCCCATGACCCACCTTATCCTCCGGGATTCAAACCCCTCACCGCTTGAGATCCATCCAGAATATATAAAGGCCCCATGGTGCCATGAAAGTAGAGTAATTAGGGGAACTATCGCCCACCGTAAAAGGGGAAGTTTTAAGCGTTGATTTATTTACATGTGTATCTCTATAAAAGCTAATGTTTAATCACCATACAAATTCGTGGTCAAAAAGAGTCAAACATATTATTGCATTCGTTTTGAGGTTTGTTATTATTACTGGGAATCTTTCTAGTGTGATGGACTATAATTATGATTCTGTTTAATTAAGGTTGCGGCCGTTAAATAATGTCGTAATTCCAAAACAGGACATTTTAATGTTTTGTGTTATATGGGTTTACGTCACGCAATTAAATACCTGGTACTGATAGTGGTGCTTTATTTAATTATTTATGTTAGTATGCTCTACTTACAGTTTTCCACAGTTATAAAAGTATTTAACGCTGCATTAGTTAATTTCATAACTTAGTTCTGGGAATAACGTGACAGCCAGACCCGACGTATTTAATGTATCATCAAAGAAAGAGAACAAACTTATTTCAAGTGATATATATTTTAACTTTAAATATGGAGAGTGCGAATCAAGTCCGCTTTGTTTACAATTTGTCTAATAATAAGTTTGTTTTGGATACATGTATTAAATTAATGCTTCATTAAATACGTTTAGTTTAAAGTTCTACATTTATTTATGTCGACAGTTTTTTAATATTCGTCACAGCATCATGGAAATCGGACAGGACTATTCCATCTAATTTAAAAAGTTTTTATTTAAGTTCTACGATGCCAATAATAAATATTTAAAATAAATGGTTTTGTTCACCGCAAATATTTTATATCCTTTTTATTCAAACTATAGTTATATCTCATTAGATATGGGAAGCAAAATAATATACATTGTTATAGAAACAGAGTATTTTTTTAAAGAACATCGGCCTTAATCAAATAGCATACATGAAATAATAGATACAGTTAAAGAAACTATTATGTGTTCTGTTCATTTTAAGCAGTCCATTTGCAAAATCTCAATTTTTTTTAATGGCTTAAAACTCAGAATTTTTTTATTTCATATCACATTATTTCAAATAAAAGTTGTTTATTTTAAAGATTACAGCCACTTAACAATGATAAGTTATTTAATATCTCAAAGAATTGCGGAGATATGACCAAAATTGGAAAATTACTCTATTATAAAATTCCCTCAAACTAATTTTTATAAGAAAATGAAAGGCACCGTTTTGATTGTAATGTTAAATGGTGCCTAGATACGAATTTTAATCAAAATCTTTTTTATCTGATTTCGCTCAAATAGATTTTTGTCTTCTAGCCCATATTTAAGTTACTCTTAGTTTTAAAGTTTGATTGATAACTGCAAAAATCCCTCGAAGGAACATTATTAATAACTAGATAACAAATTTTAGCATGATTGTTAGAATGGTTTCCAGTCCCAGTAACAGACAGACATACATTGCATAAACCACTTTATCGAGTTCAGGGGTGTCATAAAATTTCGACATAAGTGTAAATCTCAAGTTAGTTTTTTATTTTTTAGTTTATTATTTGTTATTCTTTATTATATTAATATTATTTTACCCACCTCAGTGGCGTACTTGGCTAACGCGCTAGTATAGTGTTGAGCCACGCTGCTGAGAACGGGGAAATCGAGGTTCAAATCTCGGTCGGGTGAACTGTGGGTGGTTCTTTCTAAATTGTTTTCCACTCTCCCTCTACGAAAATGCCTGTTAACTTCCTCTAAACTCAACCTTCTTAATTCCTAATACATTTGTGTAATTAGTAATTAGCGTAAAAACCAAACGGGTAGTAAAACGTGGTGATTAAAAAAATATTATTTTGTTTTAACTGCTGATAATAGGGAGATTGGGGTTCGACTCACAGTCGGGTGTATTGGGGGTGGTTCTTTCCAAAATGGTTCTCCATCCTCTCTCCAAAAAATGCGGGTACACTTCCTATAAATTCAACCTTTCTAATCCCTATATAATTAACGTAATTAGTAAATTTGTGTATAACCTGAACAGGTAGTAAAACTCAGTTCCAAAACATATTATAATATATTAACAAATTAATTAAACGTTCCTCTCTATAGGCTAGAAGAAATATGCAATCACTTTGTCAATAATTTTATTAAAGGTGAGCTAGACGATCGAGATCTTGTAGTCTCTGAAAATAAGTTGAAACCCTCGACGACCTAGTTACCCTGCTGGTACTAAAATGAGACGTGCACTTTAACTTAACGTTCTTCAAAACGACTTGCCATAAAACACAATTTTACCACCGTGGCAGTTCAAACACTTTGCTGCCTTCCGCCGTTCCTAAGACTCACTTCTTCAGGCATAAATTCTCACGTGGAATTCACTTTCTGGGTGTCCCACAAACTCCAGGTCTAAAGTTGGATAAGATTGCTATAGACACTGAATCAACTGGCTCAAGAAACTTTATTTTATATATACATAATAATTTATAAATATATATAATATAATATTATGGATCTGTCGCCAACTCAACACGTTAAAACATTGAGAAAACTTGATGGAAAAAACATGGCACAGTCCAGTTTTCAAGGGAGGCTATAAAAAGGCTACTACATCTATTTTCACGTTTAAAAAGTTTTCTCGATATAAAAACTAGTCTCTGTATCTAATAAATAAATTTTCAACCCGACCCTCTCGCTGGTTTAAAATAAATTACACGATTTATACTAGAGCACAGTGAAAGTTCGAACGCTTTGTGATATTTTTTTTTAATATCAGCTTTAGAGCTTTGTCGTTGTAGCGTCCATATATTCACAAGATTAACGTAAATTTAGAGGATACACAATAGTTATATATTGTAATATTTACCATCTGACACTAATGAGTTCATAACTTGATAATATGAATGCTCCTTAAGCCTTAAAACTTAAGAACTCCAAGCAATTAAGCGAAACACACTCACAATCTTTATAAATCTATTTCGTCTCATTTTACCGGAAAATGCACAGTACTTAAATCTTCCTGCCACTGTCAAAACGGGGCAACATTTTCCACGTCGTTAGCATGTTTATTTCTAAACAGTAGACACAAAACTATTCGTTTTCTAATCTGATTGCCATAAGCCTCTGTGGTATCTTAATTGCACAAGAAATTAATCTACGTTATCGACCTCATAGATGTCAACTGGAAGGTGTTGAATGCGAGGTAATTAATCTTCTGGGAGCTTGACACAGGACGGGAAAACCTTACATTCATACATCCCCCTTCTTCATCCTTGACAGGAAATGGTTCTTATACTGGTCTCAAAACCTCCTACCCTCCCCACAAACCCTACCGAATATTAGCTTGAATCCATTTCCTTTCAATCTGTTGTATTATATAGTCGTCATTATAACTTTCTGGACAGTTCTTATGCGGAAGACATTTTGACAAACTCTCATAATGTTGGTTGCATTGTTCTATTTTGGTAGTAGTTTTCCATTAAAGTAATTTATATCTTTCAATGTTTATTGTGACCGTAGTTGCAATTATAACAAAATGTGTTCTATTAAAACATAAGCCTTAACTATACTAATACAGTTTAAGGGCAACGGCTTAGAGAGTGTTAATAAAGAATCACCAGCTTTGGTGTTCGAGTGGTTTAAGTTGTCACACTCGCAACTTCCGATGACGGGGAGATTGGGGTTCGGATCTTGGTTGGGTTTACTGAGAGTGCTTCTTCCTTAACCGTTTTACAACATCCCTCCACGCAAATGTAGGTACACTTCTTCAAAGTCCCACCATTCTTATACCTTATACATTAGTGTAATTAGTGCCTAGCTGTGTAACCAGAACAGGTGGTAAGAATCACTCACTAAATAAAATGCTGGAAAAATGTATCTTTATTTCAAATATGTAATATAATTGTCAAGATTAATACACTTACAAATAATAATCTCTTCTTTTAAATATGAATCTATATGTTCCTTGGAAGGAAACTGTCTTCTGTATGACGTTAAAGAAAGAAAGGTTGGAGGAAAAGGATCTTAGGAAGAAGGAGGATTCAAATAGGGGAGGATTTTAAGAAAGAATTAAAACTATGGGAGCTAAAGGAGGAGGCAGAGGACAGGAAGTATTGGCGGTCTAAGTTCACTGACAATATAAATATACCTGTTGCGAGACAAAACAAATAATAGTAATAATAATAATACATTAAATAATATTTTACCAACTACAGTTATTCGAATACACTCCTAATACTTTCTTCTATCTCTCACCCTTTTTCAATAACTGATTATAAGATTAATATTTTTTTAAATTCATACTGATCTTCTCTCTCTCTCTCTCTCTCTCTCTTTACTCCTCCTTTATATAAGTTTGTCGTTTACTCCCTTTTGTAAATTACTTTCCTCAATCGAACCATTTTTTGGCTATATGATAATCTTTAAAGTTTCACCACTTAATTTTTATATGCCTCTTTACTCTTTCTTTACACTATTATCAATTCCTCCCTATTCTTTTCACATCTAATATTATATTTCTTTAAACTCTGTTACCCTGACTTCTCTCTTATTTATGTGTTTTTTAATTTTTCTATGATTTTACTTCTCTATCTCTACGCCCCTTTCTACGAATTTTTCTCTCTCTATGTCTCTCTCTATGACGCTCTCTCCTCTTTCTATGCCTGTGGCTCTTTGGATCTATGGATCTTTCTTTATACCTCTCTATATGAGCCTTTATCTCTTGATGCTGGTTTCTAACTCCATGCCTCTAGCTTTCTCACGCCATACCTCCTTCTAAGCCACTCTCTTTCACTCTCGCTTTGCCCCTATCTCTCTTTCTCTTTATGCCTCTGTATCGCTACTCTCCTTATCTACCCATGCCTTTCTCTGTATAAACCTTTCTCTTTCTATTTAAGCAGCTTTGTCAATGTCGCACTCTGTCTTTGTATATACGTGTATCTCTTTTGTTGTTCTTTTTTTTCCATAACCCTTTCTCTATCTCTTAATACATTTATATTAACCAACTATCACAATCTCCTTATATATCATGCTTATTCCTCAACGCTCTTTTTCTCAATATTTTGATATTTGTATCTTCTCTCTCTCTCTCTCTCTCTCTCTCTCTCTCTCTCTCTCTCTCTCTCTATATATATATATATATATATATATATATATATATAAAACAAATTCTGACGTGACCATATGTCGTTCCTATACTATATTGACTCTTGTAGAAAACATTGAGTAAGGATCAACCATTGATAAAGTAAATACATAGCATTGAAAAAAAAGTAATACCAAACCTGAAAGTTGTATCTTGAGTTCAACGTGAGTAAAACATGTGTTCCGAGTCCCTTAACTGTACCGTGGCCACGCATGGAACTAGAACCGCTCGGGATGGGTTCAGTCGAGGATGTAGGCAGAAGCGGGAGAGGAGAGCTGTCCCTCCGGGAGGTTAGGGACGAAACAGAGGTCACGGCAGGTCGCACACATGTTTGTTATAACTTATAAAGTTTAGGAGAGTGGTTGTGGTCGCTGTATTGGGAGTATTGCGTTCAGCCGGATCCCACAATAAGAACAAACGTATCTGATAGTAAAAAAAAGCTCCAAGAACTACTTTAATGTATTCCTGAGCTAGGCGCTGTGTTCTATGGCTGTCCCTTTGAAATTCAGTATGATGTTTGACGAATACAAAAGTGTGTTAGTAACCTTTTTAGGGCTTCCCCTATTTTTTAATACCAAACGCCTTATTTATTTTTTAGGTTTTACGTAGGGAATTCCCATTATTCTTTCAGATAAAGAGAATTATAGAGATACTTTTTATTTGAAGGTATGTAACGTACATTTTCTAAACGTAACTACTGATTACATCAGCACATGACTTATAAACTTACTTGAATTTAGGTCAGACTCAAAACCCAGTCCCAGTGTCGTTAATTCATTAATGTGAATGTGGGAACTCGCAGTTCATCAATGATCATTTTTCCGGCCATGTTGGGAATCGGACCAGTATCCTTAGATCAGTAAGCATATGATCTCTCAACTGTGCTAAGGTGTTTGACTACAAATACATTTACTTTAACTTCTCATAAAAAATTATCTGTGTTAAGTCACATAATTTGTGTTTAAAACAAAATGATTTCACCTTGATGTGGAAATGTAAGCGTTCATTACGCAAACCAATGTTTCAAGGAGAAAAAATGGAAGAGCGTGAAGATGTGTTATAATCAAAATGATTATTTCTTTAGTTTTCTATTTCTTCTATGCAAATACTCAAATGTTAAATGTATAAGATTTAAATTTTCAATTTATTTTAGTAAAAACTTCTGGTATTTTCTCTGCTTTTTCAAGACACAAAAACATTGAATTAGTTTTCCACGGAATTACAGGTGCATGGTAATTAGGCTTGTGGTATAATAGTTAGAGCCCGTAGCTGGTATTGGGTTAATTTTTTTTAACGGGTAGTAATTCTCATGGTCAACAGGGTTTAGTTAATTAGGCTTAATATCTTGATTGGCTTTACCCCGTCATATTCACTACCATCAATCCCTCATCTCATCAGGCCATGAAAAGAGCTTCCTCGAAAAGTATGTACAATTAGTACAATCGGGTGTCCCCTGGGCAAAGGTACGTTAATACGGGCTAATCTTTACACAAACTGAGCTACATATTGATATAGCCCAGAAAGGCCATTATTATACAGGTGTGTGGCAATTCCACTTCTTGTCAATTATGATTTGTATTCTGAAAATTTGAAAAATAACACCTGGACAAGGGAATCGAACCCGGGACCATTAGTTAAATACAGCAATGATCTAACCACTGATCTATCCAGGAATTGTCCCGTGTTCAGGGTCATTCTTCACCCATATTTTAAGGCAGAGTCTATGATGGACGTGCGGAAATCATCGGCTACAATAGGGTGATTTTTTTAAGATCACGAGCTATCAGAAAACATAGCTGCCTTTGACTCAGTAGTTGACTTAATGCTGCCACAAGTACAATTATTATAATTGTAAGGGATTGTATATTTAAGAATCAAATAGCTGAAGCTATTACTTATGTTTTTTATCTATATAGAAAATTCCTCACTAAAAAAGCATAAATAATAGCGTCGGCTATTTGATTCGTAATTATGACTATTCTATTGTTCCTAAAGCATTCCGAATAAATGAAATGTTCAAAGAGGTAGCTAATCACAGTCTAGCTTTCTTACTATATTTTTTATTGTATTTAGTGTATTTTTGCTATTTTAAGCAATCCCCACTTACTTTAATATAAGTACACAAGAATGTGAAAACAAATATTTAAGGAAATAAACCTAGATTCCCTTTAAAAGAGTATTGTAAAAATTAAGCTAATTTTTATTGTGTAGTTTTTACTTCCATTCTATATGCTAATACAGGAGAATTTTTTCTCAACTGTCTTTCCATTGCCTCAATTTGAGTTTAAATAAGTAAATATACCATGTGTTTTAGATTATGATTTTCAACGTGTAATCTTCTTTATAAACTCACCTGGTTTAGAAGCTGATTTAAACTAAGTATAACATTTCTCACTCACCCGAATGCCTTGATTCTAGACTAAATTTATGGTATGACAAGAAATTTTTTACACGTAAGAGGCCTCATTGGAATCATCATGAATCTGGACAGATTCTCTTAAATTTGTGACAAAGGACTCTAACAATCTAACAACAGTTGTGGGACAACGTAGATGGTCGACACTACTTGTACCAGTAGTCAAGCTAACAAAGACATCAGCTACGTCTAGTCTGGTTTACTTACGGGTACGTTAGTCTACGAATTCCGGCTGAGATGGTTTCTTATAAATAGTTCCTCGGTCCCCAATATCCCTCCGATTAAATGCGAGTATATTTTCTATGAGACTATACCTTCCTACCCGCTTCGGCAGCCACTTAATCTAAGAAAGCGGTTGGCAACCAAAGGCCTGCAGGACGGATCCGGCCAGCTGGATTTTATTTGAATCACAAAATATTTAGCAAATAAATATTTAACAACATTTTAGAAAACATTCTAATTGAACTTTTTGTAAGGAGTGAATGAATATAATATAAGTCAAGACTTTGATATTATATTTTATAATTTTTGAAAGTAAGGTTCAAATTAGATAAATGATAAATGAACTATTGCTTATAATTGACATTATGATTAACTCTTACAGGACCTAAGATTATTAACGTCCTGTAAGGGTTAATCATAATGTCAATTATAAGCAATAGTTCATTTATCATTTATCTAATTTGAAACATACTTTCATAAATTATAAAATATAATATCTAAGTCTTGACTTATATTAAATAAATATTTGTTCTCATCAACATGGACTAATAACTAATTTAACTACTACATTAGAAATATAAAGTTTAAATTCATTGCTAGATTTTTTTCTTAATCATCCCATAAAATTTATTTTTAAGCTCATACGTCCCACGATATCAAAAAAGTTTACCTACTTTGCTCTATGGTGCTACTCTGGCAATAGACTGGACTGCCAATGATCGGGGTAACGGGATTATAATCCTGGTCAGGTATACCAAGGCTGGTTTTTCCTAAATGTTTTTACACTATCCCTCCACGAATATACGGGTAAACATCTTTTAGGTTACACCTTCCTCATTTATAGCACATTAGTGTAATTAGTTAATATGCGTATAAATTGCAAGGGTGGTAAATACGCTATGCTAAAAATATATCATAGAGTAAAGGTGTCGCTAACGTCTGTATGGTAATGTAAGGGTGTGTAATTCTTTATGATGGGCAGGATGTGGGGGCCTGACTTATAATCACGATGTATAAATATCCCGCTTCTGATAAACCAAATTGTCAAGGTCGGCCAAGCTTATTGCACTATCTGACACAAATATGTAATGGGTGATAAACGGGTAGCCAAGCTATCATACATTATCTTCCCATTCTGACGCTAAAATGTAAATGTTACGGCTCACTATAACACTTCTACACCAAAATATTTGTGATTGCTGGCTATAATTTTGTAAGTGAGAGGTCTAAGCGAGAGATTCAAGAAAACTCAATCAATCGCATACAATACTGTTGATTTATTTCTCAAAGCAATTTGCTCATCACACCTTCTGTCGAATGCTTCGTTCGTTCACCCATCTCCACTCACCATTATCCTACAGCGTCATCACTTAAGATCTTTAACTTACCTAGGCAGTAGTAGGATCACAACTCTTTAACCACTGTCTAAACCATTGTTTAACCAATGTCTAATTAATGTCTTACCAATATATTAATCGTGATTACACTCATGGTTTGTGAGGCACGCCGTCACTACACGGACTCATCTTAACACACACTTGCCAACTGTCTAGAACCAACTGCACGAAACAACTGTCTGGAGCTAACTGCCCAGAGCTCTGCTCTAGGATACACACTAGCTAGAATCTGCCAACTAGGATATTCCAATGACGGCATTATGCACCAATCAACGACCTAGATCCACGTCATCCAAAACCACGTGATGCTTGCAAATCGCTTCTCCCAGCTTCAATGCTCTACCACTGAAATCAGCAGTGATGGGCCTACATGCGGATTGCATAGGAAATACCTCAAATTTCAGATACTTGATTCTACACCTACTAGCTGATTGGTGATAGATGAACCTACAATAGATATCAAAGATGTTGAAAATAAATCACTAAGTTGAGAACCTCACAATAGTATATATTTATATATATACACCACTCTCATCCTTTCCTCATTAGTGTAAATATACAGATTGTCCGAACCTGTAGTGAGTGAGACGTAAAGATACAAAAAACACATAATACTACTACTAATAATGATAGTTATGATAGCTGTGATAGTATAATGAATCTTTGCTTCCCTTTAAATATAAATAAAATTATTTTGTCACAAAACATACTAAAGTTATTTTTATATACATGCGTCAATAAATTTATCCGATCTTTAACTGTAGATAGCATTGATACACTTAAAACATCACAAAAAAATTACGAGTATAAGCTATGAAAATACTTAGATGGGAAAGAATAATCTTTATTAATTATTAGGCTGTGACTCAATTTTGATAAAAATATTTTTCAAGTAAGAAATTACTAAACTGATTACAGACAAAATAACAATGACACAGTTAAAACGACATGATACAAATTAACTACATCTATTAATATTTTAAATATATTTTTATTGTTATTTTGGCTTATTTTATGTTTCAATTAATCAATAAAATTTAATGTCTTTTTATATCATTTTATAATAATCTAAGCTTTGTATTGCTTGAAGCTAAAAAATATTTTAATGTGTGTTATTACCAGTAACTTTTCAAGAAATTTGCATCAGTTCATATAGGCTTAAACTATATGATTTAATAAAATAATTCTATAAATTAAAACTTTGTCATTTTTTTTATTTAATTTATAAATTTAAACTATTCACTTTTATTATACCTTCATATTAAACCTATTTTTGTTGTAAAAATCTCTTACTATGACTCTGTAATAAATTCTAGTTTTATTTCATATCATTTTAATTGTGTCATTATCAATTATTTTTCTGTAATCAGTTTAACCACTGAAACAATATTTTATAAACATTGATTCACAGTTTGTATGAACTTAATAAGTAATAGACATGACTTTTTCCTATCCAAGTCCACCTTATATTAAATTAATGATCGTTGTTTTTTTTAATGCTTTACAAAATATTAAAAAGAAATATGTTTGTACTTTTTAAAAGGTTCTTCCTAGCTATGTCCTACAATATCTGCAGTAGTTTTTTGATAGATAGAACAGTTTCTGACAGTTACAACATATTTTAAAATTATTTCTAGTATGTACAGTACAAATGTCAAATCATCTACAGCTGTAAAACAGCTATTAAACAACATTAATACAGGAAAGTGATATGAATGTTAACCCCCAAAATTATAATGGTATTTTTATAAGATATTTTCTAGAATATCTCAACCATAGCATCGCATTGTGTGGAACAGAAAATTGGGCTCTTATACAGATGGAAAAGAAATTCTTGGAGAGCTTTGAAATGTGGCGCTGGAGAAGATCGGGTGGAATGACAGTGATTGGTGATAAATGAAGAAGTCCTAAGAAGAGTGGGTGAGAAGAGAACCATTTTAGATGTGATTCTTTAATAAAAAGCAAACTGGATCGGACACATCCTTAGGAGGAACTCTCTTCTGCACAACGTCATAGAAGGAAAAGTTGAGGTAAAGAGAGGCTTAGGAAGAAGGAGGATTCAAATATAAGAGGTATGAAGCGAAAAAGAACATTTTGGGAGCCGAAAGAGAAGGCAGAGGATAGAGCGCATTGGCGGTCAAGTTCACTGACAAAAGGAATGGAGCTGTCGTAATACAGAACACATAATAATAATAATAATAATAATAATAATAATAGCTATTCCATGCGAATCATGCAATGGCTCTAATTAAAATCATGCAAATAATGTGTATTCATGACACTCACTTCAAAGCTTTCTCGTAGTGCGTGGTTGCCAGTTCCAAATTATTCGCATCTCTTTGGAAGTTGGCGAAGTTGTAATGCATCTTTGCGTTGTGCGGCAATGCTTTGAGACCAGCCCTGCAAATATGTTGCCATTGTGAAACATATAAATCTAAACATATTATAGAAATGTTATAAAATAAAGAAGGCTTTGGGTGAAAGGGAATTTATGTAACATTAAAAAGAACACAGAATTCAAACTTATGGTTTGTGATGCAATATAATTTTAATTGATTATCATACCAAAATATGCTTTAGGAAACCATTATATTGTATTTATATGTTTAAAATGCAATTTATTAACATTGTAGTTATTTAGAACAGTACTTACAAAGTAATGAACCCCACTAAACACTGTAAAACAGGAATTTGAGTATTGTTTTTCTTCCTCCACGCAAATGTGGGTAACATTCCTCTAAATTTAACCTTCCTCATTCCTAACTCATTAGCGGAATTAGTATACATGCGTATAACCTAAGCCGGTAGTAAGACGCAGGGCTAAAGAATATACATACTGTATATGTATATTTTATTCACATTAGTCAAATTACTTTTGGTCACCATTCGAGCTCGAAATTGGAATGATTCTATCGGACGTTAGCTTTACTGTGAACTAAAATAATGAAATTTGTCTAAAATTGTGGAGTAAAATGTTAATTTCCCTCAAATCCCAGGCTCAATTAACAACTGAAACTACCAATGATGTAAGAAATATAGTTTACATTATAAGTCTCTTCCGGCAACTCCAGTCTTTATTCCTGACCACAGTTCTAGTACACAACACTAGGAGCACTACCAGTCCCACTTATAGAAGTAGTAATATCATCTAATGGAGGTAATATAACTTACATGATCAGAGTCTCTCTGCAGCTCCAGTCTTTATTCCTGACCACAGTTCTGGTACACAACACTAGGAGCACCACCAGTCCCACACATAGAAGTAACGACCTCTGACGCAAGAAAGCTGCCCACAGTAGCTGAGATCCGTATACTACCAGCAACACGAAACCTAAGCTAGCAAACAACAGACAAACTGTTTAGATTAGACACAGACTTTATGTTTGTGTCGAGTGTAAACAATATGGTTTTATGTGGGTTTTTTATTACCTGGGGATGTACAGGACCCTCTCAGCTACCACGAAACCAACAGTAACAGCCAAGTTGGCTGCTGGTAGGAAAGGTAGAACTAGCAGTAGACATCCTAGAACTAGAGGTGAATGTCTTTGTTGCTGGAACAAGGAGATATTTACCAACACTTTATTATCACTTCATTCAACTGTTGCAATCTGCTGGTAAGAAGGGTAGAACTAGCAGTAAACATCCTAGAACTAGAGGTGAATATCTTTGTTGCTGGAACAAGGAGATATTTACCAACACTTTAATATCACTTCATTCAACTGTTACAATCTGCTGGTAGGAAAGGTAGAACTAGCAGTAGACATCCTAGAACTAGGGGTGAATGTCTTTGTTGCTGAAACATGGAGATATTTACCAACACTTTATTATCACTTCATTCAACTGTTGCAATCTGCTGGTAAGAAGGGTAGAACTAGCAGTAAACATCCTAGAATTAGAGGTGAATATCTTTGTTGCTGGAAAAAGTAGATATCTACCAACACTTTAATATCACTTCATTCAACTGTTACAATCTGCTGGTAGGAAAGGTAGAACTAGCAGTAGACATCCTAGAACTAGGGGTGAATGTCTTTGTTGCTGGAACAAGGAGATATTTACCAACACTTTATTATCACTTCATTCAACTGTTTCAATCTGCTGGTAGGAAAGATAGAACTAGCTGTAGACATTAGAACTAGTGGAGAGTTTCTCTGTTGCTGGAACAAGTAGAAAAAATTATTCACAAACATTTACTCCAGTGGATTAGTAGAAAAACATACATTATATGATAATAACATGAACCTTTATAAACTGGGTACATACACCTATACCGTTACGTTGAGAAAGTAAGGCATCTGAATCCTTACTATGAGAGCAATGACAGCCGTTTTAATAACTTATCTATTTATGTTGAGTCAGCTGATATTTCGTTTAGAGCTTTATTTTTCTCCGTTAATATTAAACTGTTGTTGAATGAATCGAATAAGATTGTAAACTTTTAAAAAGATTTTTATCTCACTAAACGACTAACTTCTAGAAGTTAGTAACAATATTTCATTGTTCCAATCAAAAAACCCGTGTTTTAGATATCCTGTTATATTTTATCACTGAAGAAACAATTTTTTGAAATATTATATCTCGTTCATTTATTTCGTTATAATGCTAGTTTTCCTTAGAAGACCTTTTTTTAATAAAACCATTTACAATAAAAATATTGTTTTTGAAACATAACAATGCTAAACTATTATAAGTATTTAGCAAAATTAGCAAAAACATTGTTTTAAAATGTTGTCGTTCCTCGTACATATATTAAATTAAGCAAATGAATTTGTAATGCATACATAGGATCCCCTTTATCTAAGATATTTGAATATTCATAGTGTTTAATAATATTTACTCATTTATAGGTTACGAGAATTTAAACGTATATAAGGACATATTTAAATCTAGTTCCAAAGTGTTACATGTAGCACACTTGAAGGTGGTGTTTCTAAAACACATATTATGTTATTATTACTAGTATTGTGTAGATAGCTAATCTGATTTTGCACACAAGAAACACATAAATCATTTTAAATATAGTGGTTAGACGCCAAAGCCTTAAAACTATTTTTCATGTATATATATATATATATAATACTTAGTTGGTAGTTTATATACTACTTACACACACACACACACACACACACACAGTGCATGGTCCTATCAATCTCTGTCACAATATTAGCAAAACACATCATAATAGTTTCCGTGAAAATGTAGGTCGGTCCTTCTAAGGGCTTACGTCTCGGGTCCTAGTAGCAGAACAAATGAAGTCTAATCCATGATCAAGCTATAACCGTGAGGAATTTTGATCATGGCCATTTAATCATCTCATGAAAGAAGTTTGCCCACCATTGGGGGTCCAGGGTCAGATTCATTAGATGTGATGCATCGTGTGGGGGATTTAAACGACATTTAGGAGCTATTTAGGCATCTGCGGAATGAAATTATGTTATGATGTATCGCGGGAGGTTTATGAGCGTCGTTAATATCGTGTGCATTCTATGAACATGAGTTACGTTCGGACCAGCTATGATATCCATGGAGCTTAACCGGTGGAGAGTGAGGCATATGCAACCCTCATTAATGTTGCTATATTTATTTTCATATGAAGATTTTATTCATATTGTCTTTAAAAATCTTCAAGGCTGAATAAAAATAATGTGGGACTAGAATAATAAAATACATTTTCTAATCAGAGAAGGAACTAAGATCCCGTTTGAAGAAAAAAATTTGTACACCTCTGCTTTCTATCTAACTGGACATATTTTGTAGAAATAATGGCGGTAGAATTAAAATAAAAATATACTGGTACTTGCAGGAAGTGAATTTGGAAAATGACTTAGGAAAATATGTATTCAATATCCACAGTCAAATAAGACCATTTGAATTTTACTGCTTACTCTGCGTGTCCACCAATACAGATAGATTACATAATAATCAATGGTTTAAATAATATTAATAATTTATTTAACATTATCATACTTTTTAAAAGTGTATCACCAAAATAGGAGGACACTAGAGGGGTGGGTAATGGGGGTAGATAAATCCACACCCTACTAATTTTTAAATAAAAGTTTTCCCACACTATTTAAAGTTAATGGAATTTCAGTGTTCTATTAATGACAAGGTAGCAGGATAAAATGAGAGAAAGTATGAGCAATTGAAATACATTAAAAGTGAATATTTGTGTAAATCAAAATTAGTATAATCAAATAGCCAGAGCTATTATTTATGCTTTTAGTGAGGATTTCTCCATCTAGATATTATATTCTGAAAATATGCAATCCCTTACAATTATAATAATTGTACAGTGGCAGCAATAAGCCAACTACTGAGTCGAAGGTGACCGCGTTATCTGATAGCTCGTGATCTTAATAAAACCATACATTTGTAGCCGACGATTTTGCATGTCCATCATAGACTGACTTAAAATATTAGTAAAGAAATTAGCCTAAGTACGGGACGATTTCTGAATAGCCTAGTGGTTAGAGAATTGGCGTACTAAGCCAAAGGTCCCGGTTCGATTCCCCGTTCAGGTGTAATTTTTCAATTTTTTAAAAATTGGTAGAGCTTGGATAGGGATCATTCATTATATAAAAAAAGAGTCCCACCCCACTCCCTAGATCCCCTAAAAATCCTAATCCCCTCTACCCTCGGCCATCAGTCAGGCGAGCAGTTTAATCTTAGTTTAGTGACCCTCTCCTTTGAGGATACGCCCCTGCGTTATTACCGTTTATGATAAATCTCTTTCATGTGACAAAATAATAAGCATAAAAAACTATGGTTTATTATATATCTTACTTTATCATATAAAGAGAAATTATTTTAATAGTGTAAATTTTCGGCCCCGAAATGATGACGAATCTTTACGTTTTATGTGACCGCGAATCCAAAAGTTGGATTTTACAATTTTGTCTGTTCCTGGCCTCTGGCCTTAATCCTAAATAGTTTTGTGGAATTTTTTTCAAATTTGATATAGTATTTATATTTTATATACTATAACCTCAGAGATTTTATATTTTTGAGAAGTGATTTTTGAAAATTTAAAAATCTATCAAAAATTTCTCATACGAGTTTATTTAAAATGAATATCTAGATAGTGTTTGACTTGATGAATAATATTTTCTACTTGTTTTTCAGGTAAAAATTTGTCTAAAGGTTATTTATTGTTGAGTAATTTTTGATGGATTAAATTTTTTTTAAATGGCTCTAGTGATTTTTTTTAATGTATAGGCCTATGTGAGGAGTTTTTGGAATGGATAAAAATAGTAACCTGCTTTTTGGGGCTACAATTATTTAATGGTAGTTTATCAATAACTCACTTATTTTTTAACTAGAGATATCTTTAAAAGCGCTTATACCATTTGGTTTAAGCTCGTTTCTGAAAGTTTTTCACAATATTACAAATGTTATTTATTTGATTTTTTTAAAATCTAATAATATATACTGATGAATAATTGAAGAACAATTTGAACTTTTTTTAAATATCCCTAGTGTTTTTATATAAAATTGGTATCCCGAGACTATTTTACATTGTTAATAAGAAATATATATTAAATTTTCTAATGTGATTTAATTTAAAAACAATTAACTTGTGATTTTTTTTAATGGACTTAAAGATTTAGTTCAAAATGTGTATCTGGAATAAATAAGGACAAATTAATTTTTTGTAAATATAAATTTATTTTAAATCCGTCTTTAAAAATAATTAAACAGCTTTGTTTGAAATGAGCATATTCAAGGTTTTATTGTATTAACAAGATGATATGTTGTTTTTTCGAGATAGACTTGTTAAGGGGAGGTTTACTGAAAACCTATTTTTGAAAATTTTAATCCAGGCTATATGAAAAAGTTTGTACGATTGTGTCGTAACATTTATTTTATAAGATGTGCATCGCAATGGTTGTATTTTAATCTTAATTTGACTCATATTATTTTACATATAAACAATATAATATATTATTATAAATATATGGTGTCTAGGGGTAGGATTTGGACTTCTGTGCTGGGGTCCGAGGTTCAATCCTCGGCCCCGGCACAGATTTATCTGATTGCCAAACCCTTCCTTCACATCTGAAAAGACGTGTATTAATCACACTTGTGAATGTGTGGATGCCAGGCCTCCACCGTGGTTCAGATTCCACGTTAAACTGTAGGTCCTCCATTTCATCTCACAATCACTCTACCATTACACTACGTAAGTGCGTAAAGCCCGAACGGTTAGTAAGACGCGGTGCTAAATAATAAAATAATATAATAATAAATAATAATAATAAAATAATAATAATTAAATAATAAATAATAATAATAATATAAATAAATAATTAATAATAAGTAATAAATAATATATAGAAGCACGATAAAATCACCTAACTGTTTTTTCAAATGAAATAACGATTTAAAGCATATTAGAATAGTTGATTAAAACAAATGTATATATAGGGTGATTAAATATGTATATAAATAATTATATATATTTATACAAGTGTATATATAATAAATATTTATATAAATACTTATAAATATATACAAATAGTATTATATATATACATAATTATATACATTTGTATATGTGTATGTGTTTACATGAAGAATTTATGTAAGACATCATTTACGAAGACTAAACGTTAGGTGACCTCCAGTAATTTCAATAATACTCCAAGCAGTCGGGACTGCAAGGACGTCATAACACGGGGCAACATGTCGTAAGAGGGGTCCTTGAATACATTCCCAAACTCGCTGTTTCAAGTCAATAATAGTGGGAGGACGAGTATCGTACACCCTGCTTTTGACGTAGTAGTCCTTTATAAAGTGATATGGTACTGCAATATTGGACGAGCAAGCAGACCAGTAGATGTCCTTAGTTCGAGAAATTGTAACAACCTAAACAATCTCATTGAGAATAACCAAGAAAGTGCGTTATATGTATCCCTTGTTTAAAATCACATTTCGTTAACGAAGACATAAATCATTTCACTGAATGTTTCCTGCGTGGCCGTTTTTACTGCACCAGTACTGTACCTTCTTGAAGACATTTTAATATCCACAGTAGCACAGTATTGCGGATAGGTGCATGGAAGATTTCAAACTGTAATTGGACACTACACGGTGTGACTGTAACCGATTGTATTTTGATGAACAATTCTAGTGCCGCAACATGGCTTTGGATAAATCAACACTTCATATCAACCAAACTTCAAATGGAATTAAGCACGGGTGAGTATGAGCGCGTGATGAATATCCCTAACCTAAGAAATACATTTAAAATCCATCAGGTGTTTCTGGAACAGCCTGTTTATAGCTTTATGATGCAATATATTGTTTATCTTATATATTGATGTATTATTAAAATATATTACCTAATAATTAAATATAATGTATAGACAAATCAAGAGAGAGTTATGTTATATCTCATAAGAATAGGAATATAGTAGCCCAAAGACACGCATTTTGTCTTGTCGGTTTCTAGTGCACGAGGTTTGGAGATGGAATCCCAGCCGAGTGTACTGAGTTATTTTTACATAAATAGATTTACATTCTTTCTTCACACAGATGTGTCTACATTTTCGTTAAATTATATCTTGCGCATTTGTGCAAATATTCTAATTTGATAGATGGGTAGTAAAACACATTTTCATAAAATTAATCAATTAATTATTGGCCCGCTTCTGTGTCCGCGCGGTCTACCACGCTACTCTCGTGTTAGGCTAGACTGCCGAAGACTGGGAGATTGGGATTCGAGCCCGGTCGGGTGAAATGATGGTAGTTTTCCCTAAATGGCTTTCCACTCTCCTTCCATGCATATGTGGGTGTATTCACTCTCATTTAAACCTTCCTAATCCCTAAGCCATTAGTAAAACCAGTACACAGGTGTATAACACAAAAGGTTAGTATGACACGGTGTTAAAAAAAATTACTAGCTATAAATAACTAACAAATTAGGCATATTTATATTTCTAATAATAGAGAGTGAAAATATGTAGAAAAACTATGCATAATCTCACTTTGAATTTCTACATATACGGTGATTTAGCTCTAACAGTAGTGTATCTGTCTTTTGGATTGAGGGCTCTAGGTTTGAATCTTGGCATGGATGAAATATTTATCACTAATGCAATTGGAGCTTCCCCCTTTACAAAGATAAATCTAAGATCAGATGGCTGTTTGTTTTATGTTAAATAACTAAATAGATTGTTATGGATTAAATAATAATGTTAATTATTTTTTGTTAATTACGGCTATTGACACATATAGGCTAAATATCCCCATGCTCATTTGTCATTTTTAAAATTAAATAATATTAATAGTTTATGATTCTTGCAACGATCTAATTAGTTCATTCAGAAAACGTAAGCTAAATATCCTAAACCCTCATCGGTATTCGCATGGTATAATGCGTCACTCTCGTAATAGGCAGGATTTCAGGTGACGGGAAGAATGGGGTTCAAATCCCAGTCAGTATTTTTCTCTAGATAGTTTTTCACGCTCGTTACAGACAAACGAGAGTACCTTTCCTCCAAAATTTCATATTCTACTAACGTAATTACTGTATGATTATAATCCAAACGGGTACTATGGCACTGTGTAATACCAAATAAAAAAAAAAAATCTTAACCCATCCATCTAAAATGTATACAGTTTTAAAGAATATTATTAAAATGCCATCCTCCCCCCCGCTTTAGAAACCGCTCCTTTCCCTAACCCTCTCCTCTTCTCCTGAATACACTACAGCCGCAAAACCTAATCACAGTAATTGGGTGGTTCCCATAGCTGGCATCTGGCTTGTTTCATCTCGCTGGCTGTTAAGAAAAGCAGGAGAGAACCCCATTTCCTCCCGTCTTAAGTGGGTCAATTCACCCCTGACATTCCGGAGGTAGCGTCACGTAACAGATTCGTTAAATGTTTCAGCGTGGACCGCATTCCATTTCATGTAGTGAGAGCCTTTAGTAAGCTGTTATTCTTAATTCTATAAAACAACTGTTTCTTCCTAATGTATAATTTAAGAGCTATTAATTATTTTTCTATGATATTTACTGCACTCATTGGTCTAACAGATCATGACTACTTTTCATTGTTGACATTCCACCTTGTTTGTGACTTAACAATCTTATTTGTCAAAAAAAACAATCTTATGTGTGGACAAGCAGTCTTATTTTTGAACAAGCAATCTTATCTCTGGACAAACAATATTATCTGTGGAAAAACCATTTTATTTGTGGTTAAACAATATTATCTGTCGACAAAGAATCTGAATAGTGGATTTTCCGCAGTTTTTTCAATGTCAGATAAAATCAATTCACACATCTTTTTTAAGTTTAAATACAAAATTTTAGACATTTCTATTACATAAAATACTAGAATTGCTGATAAATATATTTGGTTATATCTATAAGCTTGTATTCTAGAGAAAACAATAATTTCATATATTAACAAATATCTAATTAACTCCATGCTCCATGTCTTACGATTTTTCCTGTTTATATGGTAGGAATTAGAACGGTAGAGCTTAGATTAGTGTACACGTGTTTGAGTGAATAAAAATTGGGCTGCTATTACTTATTAAGATGAATGATTGGCATATCCGGCTGGAATTTGAACTCCAACCTCATTCTAGCCTCACTGGTGCGGGTAAAAGATTCGTTCCTAAACCAATTCAAACTTAATTATTACTGTTAAACAAAATATAAGCTATGATAAAGTGTCTTGTAAAGCAGTGAAGAATGTATAGTTGAATATATTCATCCATCAACTGTGGACATATTTTAAAACAATATTCTAATCAATGTTAATGCGACTTGAAAACCAATCATTCTATAATTAAAGTTAAATGTAAATATTATCATCATTAATATAATTATGAATAGACATCTCAACTATAATGAGAGATTAAGAAGATTCAAAATCTGTTTACGTACCTCAAAATCAATAAATCCTCTGTAGAATATAATAAATTAATATAATTATGAATAAACATCTTAACTATAATGAGAGATTAAGTAGATTCAAAATCTGTTTACGTACCTCAAAATCAATAAATCCTCTGTAGAATATAACAAGGCAGCAGCCAATGAATATAAAATGTGCCCAGGTTGCGCGTGTCTGCTAGTGACGTCACAAGCGGCACAGAGCCCATTTGCCAGTCGTGACTCAGCGTGACGGGACATAGTAACAACCAACAGTTGAATGCGGCAAGATAGCAGAATGTTAAGAACCTGCGTGAGAAAATGAACAAAGATCTTGATTTCATAAAATACAATTTACTAATAAGAGACAATACAACGAGAAACAAACATAAAATATAGACTATGTACCTATTGTGAATTCAATAAGGAAGTTGATTGTCAAATCTCCTTCGGTGGTCATAAGAATTAAGGACTCTTTTTTTTAAACTCTGCATCCACTACCCATTTGGGTTAAAAAGTTACATACCAATCACGATATTGCGTTAGGGAAGAGGAAGGTCTAGTAAAATGGAAGTGTACTCAAATCAGTGTGGAAGTAGGGTAAAAAATCATTTAGGGAGTACCACCTACAGTAAATCCGAGCAGAATTTAAACAATGATCTCCCCGACATCGGCCGACTAGTCCATTACGATAGTGACAGCTTAGACATGTGGCCACCAAAGCAGGTATACCATTTACCTAAAAGGGTCAATCTATTAATAGACTGGATTACCGGTAATGGGGGTATTGAGGTTCGAATATCAGTTTAGTGTATTGAGGTGTTTTTTTTTCTTAAATGGTTTTCCAAACAACCCCACAAAATGTGCGTATATTTCTTATAACTTCATTCTTTCTCATCCTTATCCCAATAATGTGGATATTGGAATATCACTAACGGGTAGTAAGACTTAATAAACAATAAAAAAGTAGAATATCTAGAATCTAAATCAGAAAATAAATACATGGATTTTTTTACCTCGATATATCTGAGATATAATATAATCATTTTAATTAGGCTAATAAGACCGATGTTTAGGTAAAACTTGAGAGAAAATGTTCTCAAATTTGCGTGTAGGTAGAGTGAGAAACTATATAGGAAACCAAACACCACAACACCTGACCGGGGATCTGAACCCTAGCCCGATCACCGGCAAACGAGACTAGATGAGATTGATATTTGGTTAGACGGTTCACTGATGCGGGTAATCATCGGTACTAATTCCTCCAAACAAAGTTTATTGATTAGTTATAGTAATATAAAATACAGTTTATTGATTAGTTATTTTAGGATGAAATAAAATTTATTCATTAGTTATAATAAGATAGATAAACTTTAATGATTTATCTACTTTGAATTTTAAATTTCAAAATTAGTAGCCTCTGTGCATAAACATGTGCACGTCGAAGCTAGAATTTTAAATTTTTGATTAGATGCTAAATTTATCAAAAACTGGATTGTAGGAAATAATATTAAGATATATTTTCTGTCTTTTTGAGGCAAAGAAAAGCGTTACCCGAGTTAGACACGTAATGCATTGCGTGGTTACTCCGGGAAAACGCTGGGTAATTCTGCTGGTTCTAAAATAAAATAAAACCACAAAATATATTTTTATAGTTTCTCGGGTAGATTCTGAGGGTGAATGAAAAGTCAAAAAGCATACAGGAAATTTAGTTATAATAATCATCTAGACTAATTCATCCATTTAATATTGCCAACATCTATCCACGATTACTTTAGAATAAAATTGGTTCGAAAGATTAAAAGAGATCTTGAATAATGCCCTAAAGTAATAAAGCATAAATTCATGAACGCTAGGTACCAAGTGGGAATTGGGTTTAAAAAGTTACTGGGTGGTAATATATATTTGTATAAGAACAAAAAATAGGAAGAATAGGAAAATAAGCGACAGTACAGTTTTGTGTTGTGACTCTCCTGTTAAATTGTATCATTCGATTTCAGAGAGCCATTTTATGGTCCTTTACCAGTTGCCTTTCGTTTACCGAGCATTTTGGTCTCTATCATTAAATATAATATATTGATTTTTGAACTTTTGGAGGGTATGTCTTCATTTACACTATGTTTACACGTCTATACATTTATATAAAATAGTTTTGTGAATTTCCAGTAAAAACCTAACTCATGTACTGATATTTAACAAAAAATGCAGGTTTGTTTAAACCTAGCAATTATAAGAAAATAATATATTTTTATTTGTAAGAAACCAATATATTATTATATTATATTTGTTTTATGGTTACGTTAAAACATAAATTATATTACTTATTTATTATGTAATATTATTAACTCGTGCGTTCATTGCTGCACTTACAAAATTATGCCACTTATCCCTATCTTGAGCTAGTTCGATCCAGTCCACCTCATTACACCCTTTCTCTTTCAAGTCAATTCTAATGTTATCCTACCATCGGTGTCTAGGTCTTCCCAATGGTCTCTTTTCATTGTGATTGTAAATCAATACTTTAAACATTTTTCTAGATTCTTCCATCACGCAATGCAAGTCCTGATCAACGTAGTCTACAAGATTTTATTAGCCTTACAATGTCTTGTAATGAGTAAAGGGTATGTAACTCATCATTATGTAAGCCCCTACACTCATCAGCGGCTTCAACCTGTTTTGAACAAATATCTTCCTAAGCATCCTATTTTTTTCCCCTTCGTTTAAGGTAAGATAACACGTGACATACCCATAAAGAAAAACTGGTAAAATATTATGGTATTGTATATTCTCAGTTTTATATTCCTTGACAGCAGGCAAGATGTTAACAATTTACTGAACGCGTAGTAGCATGAATTTCCTGACTGTATTATTTTCCTTATTTTGAATATAATATCCTTTTAATTATTTATAAAAATGTACAAAACAACTGTTCCAATGACTTGAGTTTCAATACATACAATAGAAGTAAGTTTCTCTCTTTTTACTTTCTCTCTATCTTACAGGTAGAGAAAGTATGGTGATCGTCAAAAAAATCGAACTCGAGATTTTGATCAATTTTGACGTTTCATGACTTCCTGAATCCGAAAAAGTGGTTTTTGAATTTCCGTCTGTCTGTCTGTCTGTACCTCCAACTAGAGCCTAAACTATTTTACCGATTGAGCTGAAACTTGATATCTTGGGTTTTCATAGGGTTGCCTCGAGGAGTTTTTGGAATTGGACATCTACCCCTAAAATTAAGGGTAGTTTACTGAAAGGAAAAAACAGAAAAAGTCGATTTTCTCAAAATCGGCTCTAACGATTTTGATTCAATTTCATTTATGAACATTAATAAATATTCCAAACAAAATGGCTACTCTCAACATTTCAGCAAAATCGCTTTAAGGGCTCCGGTCAAATGCGTAAATTAACATTTTTTATAATAGCTCCGAAACTATTTGAGATATGAAATTACTTAGCATTACAAATATGTATATATATTTATAATACAAATACTTTATTCGAAACATATTTTTATAAAATCAATAATTTATAATCTATACGCAATTATATATATATTTTTAGCTTTTTGGACATTAAAGCTTAAGTATTGCGATCGTAAAAATAAATGGTACGGCACACCGCACAGACTTTCTCTCTCTTTCTATAAACTCGTAAGATTTCTGAACGGAATAATGTACATTGTATCATCACCACTCCACATAAGAACACGCATAAAATAATATACAATGATATAGAATCAATGAGAAAAGAGGCGCATCTTTGTCCACCTAAGAGCATCTCAAACAGTTTAATGTCTTCCACAAGGGTCAACACTTCGTATTAAAATTTCGATTTCTGGTTAAAATTTTAACATTTTATAAGGTGTTGCAGATCTTCAAGTCATCGCATTGATATTTAATTATTCATTTATACATTTTGACCAATAAAAAATGTAAATATTGACTATTGAGTATAAAATGGAGATAGATCATTGCTATGCAAACATTTCTCCTAAGAGATTTAAGGAAAAATAACATACTTTTTTAGATACTTATATTTAATTACTCTATGGCATTGGAGAATTATTGCGTTAAGACTTAAGTAGTATATGTTTACCACTAAAGCTCACAAAATTGTATAATATATTTGCAAATATCTCAGAAACTGCTGCTTTTATAAAAATATATGTCAAATAAAAGTTTTTTATTTCTAATAGTCCTACAATTTTGCAATGATAAGTTTTTTAGTTTCTCCAATAGTTGTGGAAATACGGAAATTAACGCTTCTATAAAGAACCTTAAAAATCATTTTCATAGGAAAATGAAAATAGCCAGTTTATTTATAATCTTAATCAACGCCTAGATACGAATTTTAATCAAAATCGTTTGAGTAAATTTTGAGAAAACCAAATTTTTCTCTTTTCGCCCTTTAGTAAACTACCCTTAATTTTAAGTTTTTATGGACACACAGACAGACGGCATTGCAAAGACTATTTTTTAGGGTTTGGGGGGTCATGAGACGTCGACATCCATCAACATTTCAGGTTAGTTTTTTTTTACGGTCGCAATACTTAAACTTTAGTAATGTCCAAAAAGTTAAAAAATTCATATAATTGCGTATAGATTGAAAGTTATTGATTTTATAAAAATATGTTTCGGATAAAATATCTGTATTATAAATATATATACATATTTGTAATGCTAAGTAATTTCATATCTCAAATAGTTTCGGAGCTATTTAAAAAAATGTTAATTGACGCATCAGACCGGAGCCCTTAAAGCCATTTTGCCGAAATATTGAGGGTAGCCATTATGTTTGGAATATTTATTAATGTTTATAAATGAAATTTAATCAAAATCGTTTGAGCCGATTTTGAGAAAACCAACTTTTTCTCTTTTCGCCCTTCAGTAAACTACCCTTAATTTTAAGTTTTAATTGACACACAGACAGACGGCATTGCAAAGACTATTTTTTAGGGTTCGGGGGGTCATGAGACGTCGAAATCCATCAACATTTCAGGTTAGTTTTTTTTTACGATCGCAATACTTAAGCTTTAATGTCCAAAAAGCTAAAAATATATATATAATTGCGTATAGATTAAAAATTATTGATTTTATAAAAATATGTTTCGAATAAAATATTTGTATTATAAATATATATACATATTTGTAATGCTAAGTAATTTCATATCTCAAATAGTTTCGGAGCTATTATAAAAAATGTTAATTTACGCGTCAGACCGGAGCCCTTAAAGCGATTTTGCCGAAATATTGAGAGTAGCCATTTTGTTTGGAATATTTATTAATGTTCATAAATGAAATTTAATCAAAATCGTTATAGCCGATTTTGAGAAAATCGACTTTTTCTGTTTTTTCCCTTCAGTAAACTACCCTTAATTTTAGGGGTAGATGTCCAATTCCAAAAAACCCTCGGGGCAACCCTATGAAAACCCAAGATATCAAGTTTCAGCTCAATCGGTAAAATAGTTTAGGCTCTAGTTGGAGGTAGAGACAGACAGACAGATAGACAGACAGACGGAAATTCAAAAACCACTTTTTCGGATTCAGGAAGTCATGAAACGTCAAAATTCATCAAAATCTCGACTTAGATTTTTTTGACGATCACCATACCTTCTCTACCTATAAGATAGAGAGAAAGTAAAAACTAACCTGAAAACCTAACCTGATGGATTTCGACGTCTCATGACCCCCCGAACCCTAAAAAATAGTCTTTGCAATGCCGTCTGTCTGTGTGTCTATTAAAACTTAAAATTAAGGGTAGTTTACTGAAGGGCAAAAAGAGAAAAAGTCGATTTTCTCAAAATCGGCTCCAACGATTTTGATTAAATTTCATTTATAAACATTAATAAATATTCCAAACATAATGGCTACCCTCAATATTTCGGCAAAATTGCTTTAAGGGCTCCGGTCTGATGCGTCAATTAACATTTTTTTAAATAGCTCCGAAACTATTTGAGATATGAAATTACTTAGCATTACAAATATGTATATATATTTATATTACAGATATTTTATCCGAAACATATTTTTATAAAATCAATAACTTTCAATCTATACGCAATTGTATGAATTTTTTTAACTTTTTGGACATTAAAGTTTAAGTATTGCGTCCGTAAAAAAAAACTAACCTGAAATGTTGATGGATGTCGACGTCTCATGACCCCACGAACCCTAAAAAATAGTCTTTGCAATGCCGTCTGTCTGTGTGTCTATAAAAACTTAGAATTAAGGGTAGTTTATTGAAGGGCGAAAAGAGAAAAATTTGGTTTTTTCAAAATCTAATCAAACGATTTTGATTAAAATTCGTATCTAGGCGTTGATTAAGATTATAAATAAACTGGCTATTTTCATTTTCCTATGAAAATGATTTTTAGGGTACTTTACAGAAGCGTTAATTTCCGTATCTCCACAACTATTGGAGAAACTAAACAACTTATCATTGCAAAATTGTAGGACTATCAGAAATAAAAAACTTTTATTTGACATATATTTTTATAAAAGCAGCAGTTTCTGAGATATTTGCAAATATATTAATACAATTTTGTGAGCTTTAGTTGTAAACATATACTACTTAAGTCTTAACGCAATAATTCTCCTATGCCATAGAGTAATTAAATATAAGTATCTAAAAAAGTATGTTATTTTTCCTTAAATCTCTTAGGAGAAATGTTTGCATAGCAATGATCTATCTCCATTTTAGACTCAATAGTCAATATTTACATTTTTTATTAGTCAAAATGTATAAATGAATAATTAAATATCAATGCGATGACTTGAAGATCTGCAAGACCTTATAAAATGTTAAAATTTTAACCAGAAATCGAAATTTTAATGCGAAGTGTTGACCCTTGTGGAAGACATTAAACTGTTTGAAATGCTCTTAGGTGGACAAAGATGCGCCTCTTTTCTCATTGATTCTATATCATTGTATATTATTTTATGCGTGTTCTTATGTGGAGTGGTGATGATACAATGTACATTATTCCGTTCAGAAATCTTACGAGTTTATAGAAAGAGAGAGAAAGTCTGTGCGGTGTGCCGTACCATTTATTTTTTTAAGTGCGCTGCTTCTTAGCAGCCATTTGGACTATCAGAATATTAACTTTAATGTGATTGAACTTAGGTCACTCCAGAGCTTTAATTGGATACTAAAAATTTAAAATGTAATTGAAACAGCTTTTATTGAATTTGTAATAATTTACTATCAATTTTAACTGTGGGATTTGGAAAACGATTGGTATAACTAGTATTTAGAGACCCGCTTTAGTGAAAGATTAGTCTAAGGCATCACTCCGGCGCTATACTAGACCACTAAATCCCTGCACGTTGTACTGAAAGATTTTTCCAAATGATTTTCCACCTCTCTCCACAAAAATGTGGGTATATATATTTTCTAAATTCAGCCCTCCTCATACTTAACACATTAGCATAACTAGGCCGTATGCCTATAGCTGCAACGGGGAAACGCGGTGACCCCTTAATATAACATTCTCCCGAGCAAATAATATAAGATTTTAACTCCTACCGCCCACATTTGTTATATAAATAGTTATTAGTTTAATTGAACACAGGGCCGGCACAGGTTTAATATGTTCACCCCTTTACCCTTTTATCTCCTTCTATCCCACAAAATGGTGAACACTTATTCTTCGATTGATATTTAGTATAACTATGGTAGGAAGAAAACTATATAATTGCTACAATGTTACAAAAACAATTTTATTGTATTCGAACGATCTGCAATCATCATGTTTGATAAATTATGCCAACACCTATAAAATAATATTAATATTATGGTAAAATATTAGCAATGTTGACCACAAAAAATAGGTCTGTATTTTCTAAACTAATCTCCCTACCAAAACCAATGTTTAGCAATTTCATATATTATTCTAATTGGGGTGGTTTTAGTTCACCTTAACAGGTATAAGCTCCATTGGAATAACTTTATATTAAAAGGAAGATAGAAAGTTTGAGAATGTGGTTTCTCATTTATATGGTGGAATAGCTGGAGGGCCTGTGTGACCTTGTCCAGATTATAACTTTTGACCTTCCCATCTCCAGTAAACATAAGATGATATTGGCGCCTTTGTCCGTGCGTTCATAGGTATGGGTAATCACTGGTTTTAAATATATTGTATCTAATAAAGATAAGTTTGTTTTATTTTTTTATGAATACCTAAGTGAAAGCATATTTAAAATTGACTCAAAATATTACATTTAATAAGATAAATAAGAAACCAGTCTATCCAAATTGCGATTATCACAATTTCTTGTTCATCTATAAGGCCCTTTTGACTAAAAATATATATATATATATTTAAAGATTATTTACAAAAAATCCTCAATTACAATCATGTAATGCATACAGTATTGTAGCACCACAATTATTATTAAAAGATAGATTGATATTCAAATCTCTAAGAAAAATAAAAAAAGAAACTATTTTTTCCTTTGTTTTATAAAAAATACATCTTAGTCCTAATACTGTATCATTTGTATATAATGTGCTATTTACACTAAATTATTGTGTATGTTTAGCATTGTAAATTTACCAAAATTAGAATTAAATTAAACTTGGATTGGAATTAGACCTAGTCCCATCAAATTGGATAAAAGGGATTTCCAATGAAATTGTTTAACATGGAGATACCCATATTTATTAACTTTTTTTAGCAACCACGTCTTACTACCTATTTGGGTTGTACGCCATAGTTTAACTTTCTAATAGTATTAATTACAAAACAAAAAAAAAACTACCAACTTGTCTTATTATCTGTTTGGGTTATACGCGAATGCACTCATTATTTTGCTGGTGTTTTGAGTATGAATAAGGTTTATTTTGGGGAAGTATACGCATATTTGAGTGGAGGGAGAGTAGAAAGCTACTTCAGGTAAGACAGAACTTAGTACACCCAAGAGGAATTCGAAACCCGATCTGGGGAGTCTTATGTGAGAGTGAAACCTTGTATCACTCATCTATTAAAACGGGTATAATATTGACCTAAGTGGAATATATATTTAATGTGATTTAAATTTCGTGGAAACGTACCATTCATTTATCATTAAAGCGACTTCTCGTAAAGATGATTACAAAATAGTGAAAAGCTATTGCTTAGTCTTGACGCTAGGGAGCCAATAATGTATCGTTAAAACGATTGTAACTGTAAGACCATTCATCCATTCTCTAAAAGTTCTGCTTGCACGGACGCCCATTGCTGTTTTATGATCCCACGTGACAAGAATTTTTAGCGGTGGACGAGAGAATGGTATTTTGTGCAACGAGAGATTATTATGAAATATTTCATGTTCGAGCTACACACAAAGATGGATATAGAACAAGTATGGTGTTTGTTTGTGTGTTGTGTGTGTGTGTGTGGTGTGTGTGAGAAGAGAGAGAGAACGAGAGAAAAGAAGAGAGAAAATGTGAAAGGGAAGGTCAGAAAAACCGAAATAGCCATTCCTATCATTATTAATGTATAACATTTTCTTTGTGAAGAATAATGATAAATGGTAAATGAAGCTAGGAAATAGTGATTATTCATTCGTAAGGATAATTTATCATATTTAGACGTTATATATACATCGATTCGTTGTTAACAGAGTTATTTAAAGAAAACAATATTAGACAAAATTATTGTTAAATAATTACCTATAATTTCATTTGAATTTAAATGTTATATTTTATCAAGTACAATATGGGGCAGTGTTGAAAAATATCAAATGTTATAGCTACAATTGGGTTGATTTTCTTACAGTTAATATAGCTTTAGTAAGCATCTTTAAAATTACTCGATACAGTTAAGGAGGGATAAAAGGAAACTCAAGTTAAGATTGTTATTTCTCTGCAAATAGAGATTTCCTTAAAGCCAAAATAAATCAATTATTGTTTAATGTAAATATTTGTGTTTTTTTTCTTAACATACTATATCTCAACAGTTTTTAATCGGACACGGAATTGCATATTTTGACCAAGACATTTTAAAATCAGTTAACAAGATTTCTGGCCAAATGCCAAGTATTCTCATGGCAATAATATTCAATTCGTAAACAATTCAGGTTCAACATAATTTAGTTGAGAACCACGGGGATAAGGCTTAAGTCTTACAAAATAATAAGTTAACGATGACGGGGAAGTCTATCTTCAATATTAGCCGGTTTCACTGAGAGTGCTTCTTCACATCTGATTTGTCACTGTGGCCTACTTGGTCCATTTCAAGCTGATGCGTTTGCATTTCCTTTAAAATTAACTTACATAATCGAAACAAACTAATGACAATGCACTCAGATTTATAAGTAAATAAAAGGGATTTTCTACTATAGTCAAATTTTAGTAAGAAGAGAGTTATATAAAATGCAAACTTTTTTTGTGCTCAAAATTTGATAATATTTTACTATTTTATTAGTGCTAATGTTAAAGGTTTTGATGATATATATTGAAAATAATATCTGAATATCTCATAGCTTGACGTATGAATACGTGAAAATTAGGTCCAGTGACTTTTCTAACTGTAAAATAAAATTCTTTATATGAAAATTGGACATTATTTAGGGAGTAAGTGTTGGATGTAGGAGGGGAGGCTTGCTAAGGAGATCCGAAAAGGAAACAAGTAAACTGGATGGTTCCTGATAATATGGTTATCCATAATCACCATTAATTCATCCCACACGCCACAACGACCACAACAATTCAAGCGGTTAGATGGGGATGGCCGAGTCAAGGCGACCGACTGCTCTTTACACGAAGGTTGAATGGAGAAAGGAGAAAGGAGGGAGTTGAGGCTGGGGAGAGGACGAAGTTACTGAAAGACACGTGAGGCTACAATGAGTTGAACCTGAAACCAATTAACCATGTGGGTAGCGTTATAAATTCCTCACCGTCTAACGTTTAAAGAACTATCTTGATATATTAAAGTTTGTTCGCCACCATTAGAGTGACATTTGATATAATTATTGAATTGGATCCAAGTTTGCTATTCTGTATAATAATAATAATAATAACAATAATAACAATAACAATAAACAATAACAATAATAACAATAACACCAATAATAACAATAATAATATCAATAACAACAACAATAACAATAATAACAATAACAACAATAACAATAACAATACACTAATAATAACAATAATAATAATAACAATAATAATAAAGTATTATGTCTTATCTTAGAAAATAAATTTTTTAATGTTTTATAGTTTTTTTATTTTAAGGGATGGACAGTTTTTTGCTAGATATTTCACACGTTGTAGATTTTTAATTTAAAATATCTACTATCACGTCATATACATGACAATTCCTGACACGTGAGATTTAGAGCACGGATTGAATTAGAGCACGGATTAAGATTTCATCGACTACCTACATGGGTCCTCGTCAGGAAGGAAAGTGAGTAGATGCGTACCCTGAAGGGGTATATCAAGCGATTTATCCTTTTTGAAACTTCTTAGGAAAAACAAAAAGGTGTGATTATCCAGGTGCTTCTCTGTTGACCAAACTGCGTTGTCTTTTTAAACATGCTACCCCCCCCCCCTTTTATATCCATTAATATCTATAGGGTGAGGAAGGCTGAAAATCAGGCAAATTAATCACCTGATTGGACAAAATGAATTTTTTATTGAAAACAACAATATCACAATATTTGAGAATACACACATCGTGCGTGAAGCGCACCTCTCTATTATTTTTAAGACAATTACTCTCAAATCAACATCAGAATGGTTACAATAAACAACACTAAACGTGTTGGGCTCAATATTCAAATAACACTACACAATCTAGTATCTCTGGCATCGAACTAACTTTATGGAGCTTAGCCCCTTGGTTCCTAAACTTAATACTTAGTATACTGATTTCCAAAACAAGGCATAAGGCCTGACTGCATAAACCTACGTGACGACAACCAAGTATAGTGTACAGTTTAATATTTGAAACGTTCATAATTAGCTTGGCGTCACATCAATACAACAACCCTCTAATGCAAGAATGAGCTAAGTCTTGCTTCATCATACTACTTAATCAATTAATTTGATTGAAACAGTTGTCATTAAATAGAAGAAAAATAAGCTTATAAGACGGGTTTCGAACCTGGGGCGCGCTGACACACTCAGTGCGCTTTAATAATAAACAAGTATTTACAATTGTAACTAACAATAAAGATTGGGTTTGAATCCCAGCTTAGATGGGTGACGAAGGGCGACGACCTTTCTAGATACCGCGGGAAGCGCATGGCATAGCATTTTCAAATTAATAATGAGTTTAACGCATTTGAAGTCCAAAAGGTAATTTTGAATACAGTCCCCCCCATGACGCCGAAACAGAATTTATGACTTGAATAACAACAATCCCCGAGACCTAGTCGCTTTCTCACCTCTTATCAATAAGATCGTGGTGTAGTAAGTAAATTTACATTACCGGCGTAGCCGTATATATACAACAGATAGTTCCCAGAGGGGGGGAAGAACCGAAGAAAATGGAAGGTTGGAGAACATAGCAATCGAAGGATCCAGTAGGTTCGAGTGAAAAGTCGAAGCGCCCAGACGCTACACGCGGCCGGACACGGAACTCTTCTTTCTGGCTGGCTGGACACGTGTTCGACTCTTGCGGTCAGCTGACTCAGGCGCGCCGCTCAGTCTGACGGGTATTAATCTGGAGTGCGGAGGTCGGTGTTAGTGGTGTGAGTCGTGCTTAGGTCTTCCGAGAGCGGGCCGCTTGGTTGGTGAGTGTTTGTCCCATTTGATATTACTTCTAAGTCGTTACAAACAGAGACGTAGAAATATGTCGCCATACCTTGAAACTTAGCAACATAAAACAAATAAATCTTACTACTCGCTCTCATTTATAATGTCATGATTTTGAATACAAATGCGAATAATAAATTATTGGGATTTATAATTCTATATCATAACAACCGGTTGATTTGTAGGATTCAACTCGGTTCGATCTCTTGTCCGATTGCCTTGAGCAGTATTTCTTCAAGCTGTTATTATTTTTTTCCCGGCGTTATTTCACGGTTATTTCTAGATGCGGTATGTCACACATTTTCGTTAGCTACTTTCATACCCACAACGGTAGCTACTCGGAGTAGATTTCAAACGAAGTGAGGGATTTGCCAGGTTTTGAATATCAGCTGGGTGTACTGATATTATTTTTATAAATGATTACTCATTCTTATTTCATGAAAATACGGTCACTTTTCTTCTAATATGATATATTCCTTATACTTAATTAATAATTAACGTTGATAAATGCGTATAGGCTGACAGTTATAAATTCAAGCGGGAAAGAAATTCACAACTATCCTCTCCTTTACCTGTTAGCTTATTAAAAGCCCAATTAACGACCAATTAAACAGTAAACTAAATTAGATACAGGTTTACGTTTTAAAACGTATCGGGGTGTAATTTTCGGAGTAGATTACAACAAAAATAAGCTTGAGATTCAATTAATCGGTTTATTAATTTGAATATAATTATTGTTAAATTGCGTATTATTTTTATTATAAATGTGAAATTTTCACTGCATTCAATTCCAACGTTTGCTTAAAGTATAATTATCAAAACACTCACGATGCTACGCTGTTCGACTGTTTTACCGATTTAGGTCCTGTCATTGGAGTAAGTAGGGCTCTAAATAACGTTTGTGTTAAACGTACTAATGAATAAAATAGTCAACTAACCCCATTTGACATCTCCTAATTTTGTATGATTGACACACAGTCTTAAAGGCTAGAAATTGGAGAGTTCTGAAATGATATAAAGTTAATGTACACCTCGCTTCCCTCTTGTGTCATGTTCGTCTCAACTCAAAGCTAAATTTACATGTAAATTGACAAACCATTCTCTTTAGCAGCTTCCAAAGAATATGACCACTATTGTAAGTATAACTCGTTTTCAAAGTGTGTAAACAAAGTTAAACTATATTCCACTACGCTACAGCATAGCTGGTTGTGTTTTATTTTAAATCAGTGTAATAGTGCATTAGTAAAATGATATTTACTGCTCTAATAATTATTCCTACAAATTACTTAAGGTTGACCCACTTCGGTGGCCACACGGTCTAGGTGATATACTAGAGTATCGATGAAGGGGAGATCTGGGCTCTAATCACTGTAGGGTGTACATAAAGGTTTTTCCATATCTGTTTTTAAACCCTCCTTCAAGTTAGATGCTGTGCACTTCTTCTAAATCCAGCTTCCTCGTCATTAACAAATAAGAGTAATTATTACACGTGCCTAAAGCCCAAACGGGTAGTAAAACGTGATGCTAACAAAAAACCATGGTATATATTTTTCTGTAAGTACAGAAATGTCTATCAGAAAGATTTTCTTGGATTTTATAATGGTGTCGCAAAACTTAATATTTTATCTTGTTCAGTTTTCCTTTTTTCTTTCCATACACCATGTGACACATTTTGTTGACATCTGATACAGCCCATTCATTTTATTTGATTATTGTCAATAATTCCTTTAACTCTTGATGGGAATCAAAGGGCCTCAACGAAGCTTCGCTACTCTGGCTATCTTCAAAGTGTTTCTGTGATGGATTACTTCTTAGAACTCACATATTACTAGCAGTTCAATTTATAGCATATGTACTAATGACATTATTGAGCTAGGGATGAGAAAGGATGAATTTAAAGGGAGAGTTGAAAACCATTCTGGAAAATACACTCACTTTAACCGATCGGTATTCTAAACCTGTTCTCATTCTCATTGGGATTCTAGTCAACACAAGAGTAACGCCTCAGACCATGTGGCCACTGAAGCAAGTTGATAGGTTAATTATTTACGCTGAAGGACGTTTTCAGCCTACCTACCCTATGGGTTTTTACAAGAAAGCGAGTGTGACCCTTCAAATTTAACATCCCTTTAATTCAACTACAAATTTAATTCACTTTGTGTTAAAACCTTATTGATAGATCTGAAGGAATACAAATCAAATGATCGCACATATTATGTGATAGTAAATGTTACTTGTTGACAAAGATACTTAATAATATTAAATTCTTATAAAAAGTTATTTAAAACAGTGTGTGTGTTTATTCGTCTTACAACGCAGTTCCGGGCTATCCACACATTTATACCTATTAAAATAAGAAGAGGAAGACGGTTTGGAGAAATTGTACCAGCATTTGTGTGGAGGGATGGATATAAATAATTTATGAAAATACTCAATGTACATCTGCCCGAGATTTGAGCCCCAACCTACCCATAACCAGCGACCAGACAAGAAGACGCTCAAGCTAATGTCCACGCACCCATAGTGTGGGTATCAGATAAGTGTCAATTACCTTGGCTAAGTGAATATTTAGGTATAATAACACTTTAAATTTGTTTGTATATTATTTTTTTATTTATTTTATTTTATCAACTTTTAAAGGTTTCCAAATTTAATTATTCCACATCCGCATTGAAAAAAATATTTTGACTTTTAAACACTACTTTTTAGCCTGTTCAGAGCATAACTCAAAAACTGTGGAAAGCGTGACAATGGGAACAAATAATCAATAATCATATATAATATAATATAAAACTTGTGTTTGTTGGTATATATGTGTCTTTGTAAGTGCTATAATTCCAAAACGAAGAAACCTAGGAATCTAAATCACACTAATATATAAAAATTGAAATGTTGTTTGTGTGTGTGTAATGATCAAACACTCCCAAACCACTTTATACTTTTAGGAGACATAGGAATTTTTAAAATGCCAAGAAAGTAGTGGGAATCTAGGATTACTGAAAAATACCCCAATAATTCCTAAATATTAAAATATTTCTAAAAGGAGATTGGTGAAAAGCGTGATTTAGAAATTTCCAAAACTTATGGAAGAAAATAACTTCTCACTGAACCTGCTTCAGTGGTGTATGTTCTTGGTCATCAATCTCGCAATAGACTAGACTGCCAATGACATGGAGATCGGAGTTCAATACCGGTCGGTGTACTGAGGTGGTTTTCTTAACAGTTTTCCATTCTGTACCCACTCAAACGTGGTATACTGCTCTAAATTCCACCTTTCTCATCCTAGTTTATCATCGTAATTAATACATAATATGCGTATAAACTAAATAGGTTGTAAGACACGATACTAAAAAAAAAAGACTTATCATGTTGGTAGAAGATTGAGATTTGTCAGGAAGGGGTATAATAGCCACTCCAAACACTCTCCTCACTCAAAAGATTTTTTTTGTAATAGATCACCTTATGTGATTTAATTTACTACTCTAGTTATCGATCGAGTATCTAGGGCAATTTTCTTTTTTTAAATATTAACACATTAACTCACGTGAACACAAGTTATTCTCTATGAGATAATAACTCTACTGATTATAGTATTCATTTGTTTTTAGCTTGATATAAAAGGAAAATATCATTTCTCATCCAAGGAGAATAAGATATATCTCAACTTGAAATCTAAATCTAAGACCGTGACAGACTGACGTTTTGTCACATTTTGGTCGCTGTGACACAAACGCCGCGACCAGGTCGCTCTAGATTATTGCAGTGTTTCATACGAGATTAGCGGTACGAACGCCACGACAGATTTGAAAAAGTTGATGTGAGCGTTTCCTGGGCGTAGCGACCCCTATCATATGAAACAATGCAATAAACTAGAGTAACCTGGTCGCAGCGACCAAAACGTCAATCTGTCACCAGCCTAAATCTCAACTGTATTAATGATAAGAAATGATATAATGACTAATTTGATATACCTAGAATTTTTAAAATAGTGAGCATGGATAGAACTTCTGTCTATTTTTATATAAAATTAATTAAACGTCTACAGATTATTTATGAGTAGTGTTTTCACATCCTCCACCAGCTTGTTATATATGGTTTATCTGATTTAACTGAGCGGAGAGGACAACTTTACAAATGGCCACCACTAAATGTAAGGAGAATTGAATACGATTATCGACAGCTGAGAACACAACATTATTATTCCAAGCCTATATTGATGGGGTACCGCTAGACTATCTCCTCCGTCAGGAATAAAGCTTTGTTTTGTCTACAAACACGCCCAGAGAGGATCTAAGAGTCAATAAAAGCCACCGTAAATGTTAGACCCATACTTCTTGTCATATTTACATTAGAGGGAGGAGAGTTGGTAATAGTGGGGTACGGTGTATTTTAGGGAGTGTACTAGCATTTAGTTTGAATAAG
>JAVRXN010000011.1:47928953-48098953 GCA_033556935.1 Timema podura | reverse complement strand
AGAGGAGATATATCTGTATTTATTTGAAGGAAAAAAATGAGAATTTATTTAGGAAAAATACACCATAAGTATACCCAGCAAAGATTTTGACTTATACCTCTCTATAACTGACAAGATTTTTGCAAAAATGACGCCTTAAACTACATTTAATAATTTGTTTTTGTGTTTATTTTATGTATATAATGTTGGAAATAATTATTAATTTATTTTAAAACTATATTGGGAAAGAGGGGGTAGGGATAAACAGCCAGCATTGCGTTGGGCTGAAATTTAAGTACCAGTTTCCCGTGTCACCGTCAAGAGGACGTCCTTAAATCACGTTAGATATTTTCTCATGATTCTTTATCCTCCCCCTTACCCCCCTTTCCCGTGCCAGAGATACTGGTGCTTGCATCGGCTACCTACAGGTGCTCGGGGTGGCCCTGCGCTCGTGACGGCGGCCCAGAAATGGGTTGTACTCTGTGGGGCAGTGAGTTTAATCGCCGACGAATGATGACGTTGGCAGTGTGGTGAGGTTCGGGCCTTTGGATCCGGGGTCCTGAGGTTCTGGGTCACCGGGCCCGGGCCTCACCATTCTTGTGATGAGCTGTTTTAGAGCTCCGGTGCTAGTCCGGACAGTTAGTAGTGCATGGGCTGGAACATAGGTGCCTCCACTCGAACGCACGAGGAGTGGGAGATTACTTTCCCACGCGCAATGGGCGTAATACCCATTCCCCTACACACGGGAAAGAGTGGAAATTACAAGGTAGCTTCTGTAACAAAAGTAAATGGCTCCAGTTACCACCCTGGATAGGTGTTCCCCAGTGCCGATCCAAACAGTGAGTGACTGGAAAGGGAGGAAGAATTAATTTTTCGCCTCCCGGGTATCCGGCCTGAACCGGATCATCCCACCCTTCGAGGGCGGGGGTTAGCTCTTTTAGGTACTGACCTAAAATCTGCTCTGGGCCACGATGTCCAGGGGTGCTTGGGGTCGCTTGAAGGCATCCCATTGCATGCTACGGTTATGTATGTAGCCCCCCCCCCCCCCTTTTCCAATTCCTACACGTAAGGTATAGTAAGATTTTTGTTAAGATTTTTGTCCCAACTCCATTTCCCCCTCTATTGTACGTAATTTTTTTTTTACGATTTGGTAGAATATATTATTTTAATCGTTTGGTTATTTTTTGACATAAGGATTAAAATTAAAGTGAATGATATGAAATTTTAGATTCCTTTAATTGCGTTAAGTAAATAAAAATTAAAATAAGGGAATTTTTTTAATTAATATATTTATATTCTGAAAAAAATATCTTGTTTCACCATAAACATTTATAGATAAAACTTTAAATAAGATTGTTTCTGATACTCCCTCACCCTGCCTCCCAAAATCCCCTATGTAATTTAAGGATGGCTCTCAAGCTGAACTTACTTTACTTATTGTTGAATCTAAATCATATAAAAACAATTTATTTTAAATTATATCCTCGTTTCTTCTAATTTTACTTTCGATAGTTTGCTCCAACCTAAAGCCATGCGATTTGTATTTAAATGTTTTTATAAATTTACACAAAATGACAAAAGGAAATTTAAATATATCTAGGCCGTAAAATGTCTCAACTATTTACGTTTGATCTCTTTCAATATAAAGATTGCAGTATACGGTTTAGAAAGGTCATCATTTCAAAGTACTACAACATGTTTATTTTTTATATTCTCTCGAGAAGCTTTTCTTTTTATATTCGTAGCTTCAAAGTTCCGAATAAATTACATTCTAGCACATCCCTTTGTGTTGTTACGTCACAACCCGGATACTCTCCAAACTTCTCAAGTGGGTATCTCGAATTCCACTATGGTATTATGTTCTCCTATGTGTGAAGCAAGAAACACAATACATTAAAATTGAAGTGTCAAAGATCTATTGAAATATAAGAAGAGTTTATTCAATACAAGAAAGATTTGAATTCCTCTTCCTTTTGTCGAATACGTGCGAACCTATGATGTAGTTTACAAATATAGGATTTGTAAAGGAAAGGAGAAAAGATTCCATATCCACATGAAACCATCAATAAATGCTGGATGAAAACAAATTAACCACATTCTCCACAGAGGATATTAGATATGCATGACTATCATCGGCCGGCACACCGACAAAGGTATCGATCTATAGGTGTCTGGTTTAGTGGAGACAGGGAGATATGAGCTTTGACCCCAGCCAGGTGTAATGAAGAGGTGCTTTCTGCATGATTTACCATTATTTCTCTTGCTCTACGCAAATGAGAGTACAGTTCATCTGAATTATACCTTTTTAGTGCCACGTTTTATTACCCGTTTGTTTTATACGCTCATGTACTAATTACGTTAATTGTTTAAGGGATTAGGAAGGTTATATTTAAAGGAAGTGTACCCACACTTTGCGTGGAGTGAAGCTTAGAGACCATATCAGAAAAAAGCTCAGTACACCCAACGATGATCAGTAATACTTAGATCGTACCCGTATCATGCGGCTTGATTTACTATGATATCCTTTAACCATGCGTGTAACAAGGGGCAGGAAACTTTAATTGTACCTGTAGTGTAAAAGAAGCTGAGAGACTTATGGAAGTTACACGGGCTATAAATGCACTGAAGATTATTTAATGATAGTCAGTTTTAAAAAAAATCTTCACAAAATTATTGTAAATACTAGTGCATTTTATTAACTACAATAAATGTATGGTAGCTGGTGAATCGGCATGGTAGGAAGATGCATATTTCTGTGTTAACAGAAAACATATATGTCTGGTATTTAACATCAATTAAATTTCAAGTTGTGAAATCTCGTTGCTGTCACTTTAGATTATATCATATCAATACTCTCTCTATATAAGAGAGATTGTAATGGTTTGCCATCTTGAGTGGAGTGGTGGGAAATAATTTTCCACCTTCCGCTACCCTCACCAACCTAGTATCAATTCGCTCACTAAAGATTTATTTCATTCTCCTTGACATTTTCGGCTATGAGGCTGAAATATGGCCTTACCTCATACTTTAAATATATTCTAGAGGCATTCAATTTTGAAAAATTTGCCATTGAAGAATGCCTTTCAAATATTTTCTAATGTTATTCAAAATAATTCATAGGTGTAGACCGATCCAATAGCTGCTATACCAATACAATTTTCAAATATTTGCTAAAAGCATATAATTTTTAAAAACAAATCAGGTGTAGATAACTGTAAATAACTTATAAGAGACATAAAAATCTCAACGATTTCTACTAAGGTCGATTACAAATAGTTTTTAGAGACATCTAATTTTCAAAAAAATATTCATATGAGAATTTAGATTAGCTTGTATTGGAATCTAATTTTGAAACAGGTCTAGGGCTTCTAGTAGCATACGATTTCAAACATTTTCCAGGATCCCTTTAATTGGAGGACAATTAAAAAAACTTTTTTTCTAATACCCCTCTACATAAATAACGTTCTGCCGCCACTGGTGTAGCACATTTGTATACATACTACTCTTTAACTAGTTGCTTACTCTCTACTCGGGGCTGAGCACACATCAAAAGTGGGATAGTGGTTTTCTGATTCGTACCTTAAAATAAAGTGTGACAAAGGGTGTAGAGTAATTTCATGACTGTAACCTGAATATTTTTGATGAAGGTGGTTGTAGGATAATGAATTGTATAAGTCTCCAATAATACACTAAACTAGGAATTTGGTAGAAATACCTATTAATAAAACTTGTTCAAGAAATATTTTCATTTTGAATAGTTTTTTCAAGTCTTACAACCTTAGGAAAATCCGTTTAAAAAATAATTAAGAAAACGTAATTTGTTGGTAGAAAACAAATAATTATGCTGGAATTTTACCCTACAGTTTGTATAATCACCCTGATATATTAGACGTAAAAGCTACAAATTTCAAAACTTGAAAGAATACGTTAAAGTATATGTATTAGCTTTTAATAGCTACCAGAGTTGTCCATGTTTAAGAAAATTCTGTTATATTGTATCTTTTATTGAGACTAACGTAATCCCTTGTACATATAACAATCATGTAATGTTGTGCAAACAAAAATACTCTTTTTATATGTATTAGGTTGTGATTTATTTAGTTCCTAACTAAAAATCACTGCAATATTTTATTGGTATAGTCGTATTAAGACGCACATAAATGCAATTTGAATGTTTAGTGCTAAAATATATTTTCACTGGCAATATGAGGTCCTCAGGCTGCAATTAATCTATAATTTATTTGGCCTAAAAGAAAATAATTTTTATTTTTTATTTAAGCATAAATCGATTTACTTGTAACAAATAATGTGATATTTGTTAATAAACTTTTATTAGTGTTTAGTATATCAATTCTTCAAAGCTGAATGATTAAGACAATTTTGTTGTCATAACTCATAAGTTTGGAGCATCGTGCTGTACGTAGCAGAAACTTATACTCTTAGAAAATAGAAAATAAATACTTAAAGAGTTTTGAAATTTGGTGCTGAAGAAGATTTGAGAAGATCAGATGGACAAACACGGTGACAAATGAAAAAGCCTAAAGAAGAATGGGTGAGAAGAGAACCATTTTGGATGTGATTCTCCAGTACAAAGCATAATGGATCTTACACATTCTTAGGAGAAACTGTCTTCTGCACGACGTCATAGAAGGAAAGGTCGAGGGAAAAAGGAGCCTAGGAAGAAGAAGGATTCAAATATTGGATGACTTGAAGGAAAAAAAGGTAGATCTGGGAGCTAAAGGAAGAGGCAAAGGACAGAGCGTATTGGTGGTCAAAGTTCACTGACAAAAGGAATGGACGAAATACAGAATTAATAATAATAATTATCATTATTATTATTATTATTATTATTATTATTATTATAAAAGCTGTATTCTGTTTGATGCTTAGCCAGGCTTACAAAGTCAGAATTCTTAAGTTTTTTCAACAACATTATTTAAATAAGTATTACGGCACAATCACTCAAACTTTTTAATTGCAGAACCAAATTTTCTAAAATAGGATTTCAGTTAACTACCCTAAAGTAAATGTTCTTAATAAAAACCAATGTGCACCATCCTATTAATCAAAATGAACACTCTTTTTCTATAATAAAATTCAAACAAATTTATTCAGATGTTATTAACAAATTTCAAATTTTCAAAAATCAAATTTGTAAACTATCATAAAATTATTTTTGATTTGTAAAGATAAAAAAAAAATCTTACTAATCGTGAAATAGAATCCCCAGACAATAATTTTTACTAAATCTTAGAGGTCATGTTCTGATAATTTCAAAGTTTCTAAAGTTTGTCATAAATACCTTTGAATTAATTTTATTTTTAGAAACAACATAAATTATTATTTATCATGTAAAATATACTCTAATAAAAAAAATTGAACTAAATCGTCATAATATTTTTATATAAATTCCAAGTTTTTCAATCATTCATCATTGAACTACTTACAAAAAATTAAAAAATATATGTTTACTGTAAAAATCCTATCACATACCCATTTTGAACCAAATGGTTAGGCCATATTTTTTTTTTAAACACCATCAGTAAACTAATCTTAATTTCTTTCCAAAAAATCAAGTTTACAGTTTTATTTGTAGTGTCAAACACTACACCATATATTTTAAACAAAATATATATGGCCAATTACGAAATAATTTGAATTTTCAAAAAATCACTTTTCAATAAATTACCCTGGAACGTATACGTTGTTATTTAGGAGGTAATTAAAATTATCCATAAATAACCATTTTAAACATTTTCTAAATATGTGTACCTCAAAAAATTCACTCATCTGTAAAACATTCTCAACTTTAGGTTTAGCATCAATTTTTTTTTTTTTTTTTGAGGTATAGCCATGTAGTATCTAAATATCAAGTTTTAATAAAATTCATAATTAGTTTCATATTTGTGACCATGGACAGACAGACAGATAGACATGGAGATAAACATAATTGTAAAATCAACTTTTTTGGGTTCGGGGGCATAAACATTGGAAAGATTTTTAATTATTCCGGGGTCAAAAGTGTTCACAATCACAATACTTTCTCTTTAGTAATACATTAAAAACAACTGTGAAGCAAAATAACTTATATCTACATCATTTAAGGCTTATAATACTTTAGCATAGTTAGTCGTCCATTTTTAATTCCTTGATTGTCAAATATTAAATCATATAGGCTTGGTTCCTCTGCTATAAAACGTACGGTATTGGAATTGTTTTGCAATAGTTTTAGAGGTAGAAAAGTTACATTCACGTATCTCTACTTCAGGTCATGTTAAAGTGTTACTCACTGTTTATAGATATTAACCTATCAAAAAATAAAATGTGGTAAGTTATGGCCACATATTTTTTATTTGTTTATTTTCTAAAAGGCTCTTTTTATAAAATTGTATTTTACTAGAAACCTACACGGTACTTCCCCAGAGTGGTGCGTCTATAGGAACTGATTAATTATTAGCGAGTGACCCAGTAACCAACATTTATAACAAAGTCAAGATGGCGGATGGTGGATGACGCATTTCATGAGATTATTTTTCCAATTCGAATCTAGATCACTGTGAATGTAAACCAAATTCCCAACTTTAATTGTAACCTACACATTATCTACATTGGAATGGCATAACAAGAGAGTTTACCGACATCACAGGAATGATTATAATTACGTTCAAAATACTAATGAGGGTAATATTAAATCACAATGCATATTGCAAATTATGTTATTATTATGATAGTAATGTTTGTCTGACAAATAGGTCTGCTGTATTGACAACACGTACTGTAAATCTAATTTATAGCCTGGGATATCTGCAATCCTAAATAAAAAGTAAAATACCAGAGTTTTAGGATTACAATCTAAAGGTACGTATATACTAGAGGCAAATTTGAAGCGAGGCAAGCCGAGGCCAAGCGAATGCAGAGTGAGGCAATACGTGGCTGAGCCAACTCGTGTCGCTACATCAAAGTGAGGCAGCACGCACGTTCAGCTTCGTCTTGCCTCACTTCAAATTTGCCTCTAGTGTATACGCACCTTTATAGTTGTAAATACTATAGATATTACTATCATAAACGTCTCATATTATTATTTACTATATATACAGCATTCATAGCAATATATATCATTCTTAGTTAAAATGAATAAAGTTGAATGAATGTGAATCACCATAGTAATATTCACATTAGCTAAAATTTAAAATACAATTTAATTGGTTCTTAACTATTTTTATTCTCTCTTGACCCCTTGGAGAGAGAAGTATTGTGATCGTAAAAGAAAATATAATTTGAGATTTTGATAAATGTCGACGTTTCATGACCTCCTGAAACAGATTGTGTTGTTTTTGTGATGACGTATGTCTGCCTATATCTCGGAATATAGCCGAAACAATTTTACCGATCAGGCTAAAACTTGGTATATAAGGTAAATATCTCTATTTTAAGATTAAAGAGAGAGAAATTCTGTGTGGTGCACCGTACAATTCATTTTTCCCTGCCATGGCATTTAAATTAATACTTCATTTATAATGTGTACGTCTAGAACATGGGCTAGTGTTTTTAGGGATTAAGAAAGCTATCTTTAGAGGAAGTGTACCCACGTTTATGTGGAAGTAGAGTAGAATACAATTTGAGGGAAAATCTCCTCAGTATACTAAAACGGGATTCGAACCTCAATCTCCCCGTCATTGGCAACCTAGTATACTGCGAGAGTAGCGCCCTAAACCAAGCGACCACCAAAACGGGTTTTGTAGCTTTTATATAGTTCCTTTTGATGAAATAGTTTGACAACCACTACTGAAGAGATTGGATAGGAGAGTCACGTGATAAATAATAATATTAATAATAATTTTAATTTCAGTTTAATTTATTACAATGCTTGCCAACAGTTATGAGACCTATGCCAGGCCAGCATTGAAAAGTACACAAGTACCATACAAGCACGTATAATAGCAAATAATAATAGCTAAATAATCATAAATATTGAAGCATAATTTCAAAAAATAGGACATAATTATTAAAGATAGATAATAAAAATAATAAATAAATAATTTGAGAGTTGTAAAAGCATATGTATTTAAAAATCAGTAACAATAAGCAAACGTATAAAGCAGAATAATGTAAATTTAAATATTCGAGGCAGAACCTTTACAGGATAAATTAGCTATAAGGGAGTTCCTTAAATAACTCTCTGAGTTTGGCTTTCTTTTAAGATAAAAGTAGAATTCGACAAAATCTGGAAATTAGCTCTGTGGATACAACAAACTATAGGGCTTACCTTGTAAGAGTTGTTGAGAAAAAATGAGGCTATTTTAATAGTTTACCAATAGTTTAAATTTTGATTTTTTAATTACTATGTATTATTATATTATGTATGTATGTATGTATGTATGTATGTATGTATGTATGTATGTATGTATGTATGTATGTATGTATGTATGTATGTATGTATGTATGTATGTATGTATGTATGTATGTATGTATGTATAAATATCTGTCTAAATAGAGAGAGAATTTTTCATATAATCATCAAAATAATATAAAAATTCTAAAGAAAACTATTTAATGATTGTTTAGTTATATCCGATTTTTAATGGGCTTTTTTCCTATTTAAAACAAACTACGTAAGAAAGTAGGAACGATTTTGTCATTCCATTTATTTTTGTCGGCCATATTCCACATAGTCAAAGCCCGAATATCAGAGGATTTAGCTTCTTTGGTATAAAAAGTCTGTCACGTGTCACCCTTCAATTATCTACATCAGTCTATAATGACCACTACGTTTTAAATTTAATGACAAAGTAGTCATAGTAATACCACGGATTGAAATATTGATTAATATTTTCTGTCACTACAGCTGTGTGATTACAGATTTAATTCCTACAAAACTCATTATTACATTTCAGCCATTTTTATCAAACCTGGTAAGTAGTTGTTAGAATAAGCCAAAAATGCTTTTTATGAACAAGTGATTTGGTTATCTATAAGATTTAAAAAAGTTTTATATTAGTTTACTACAGTATGCAAAGTTTGTCAATTAAATTTTATAGTCACAGTTTTTATTGTATTTTTCAATACTATTAACATGTAATGTAAGCTCCATGGTTCTACTCTTTTATGATATCCTAAGAATTTTATGAATATCTTAAAGTTATTAAATAATTTACTTCACTTAATTATTCTTGAGGTTTAAGACCGTGAGTTTAAATCAATAAGAAGAGAAACGAAATTAAAATTTTACGGTTCACAGATTGTGGATCTCAAACTAATTCTACCCATTAGGTTTTCTTTTTATAAACTGTACAAAAACCAGATTTCATTAACAAACAATCTTGTTGGACGAATTAGATTTGGTAATGACTTAAAGAGATAATATTTTTGGTTCGTGCTTTAATTAATTTTACCATACAAAAAATTTAACTTTACTATTTATTTTAGATTATTAATATATTCTCAAATAATTTAATTTATTTCTTTTTATTAATAAATATTTTCTATTTAAGCCAATTTATAATCGAAATTACCAAAATAAATACAAGTGGTTTATTTATGGAGTCATCTTACATTTAATTGATCTAAAGATAAAAACCCATTAGTACATTTAAATGGCTTTCTTCGTTTTAAATAGCCTGAAGTTTGATTAAAACTAAACAAATGGTGTTTGTGTTAAATTTAAAAGTCTAATTGGATACTAGGAGTGATATTTAAACCAAAAAAAAAATACTTTGAAATAATCATTAACGAATATGCACGTCCACACCCTTTCCAAAGTATAGCCTTCCCCAATGAATCACTATCCATTTCCTACACGATGGTCCATCGAGGGGGGAACTATATTTTCCCTAAGTGTGTTTGAATAATTAATCGATACGTACTCGAGCATCACATATAATCCTAAAGAGATAAATCATGACAAACTCTAGCCTACGCGGTGATTACGTGAAATAAATTTAGTGTATTTATTGGTCTAGGGAGACTGGCGGCCGATGCGGTAACTGACGCGCTTGCGTAGATGCAGTCCACTTTCGTGCCGAATAGAGGCTTAAACCGGCTAAAATACATGCTACGGCTATTAAACACGCATTCTGAAATTTTAAATAATCAGCCGACGTTCGTCGGATGAATCGTATTTTATTACATCTCATCCTTTCAACTCGAGTGCCTTTAAACAAAAAAAAAATATACTGTGATAAAAACAGATTTAGAGACACTTTAACTGTAAATATATTATATAGCCAATGTACTTTATATTATTTGAAAATGAATTGTATCATGTATTGGTTATTGAATTATATTGGGTGTTCAATCTACTTTAACTTCCTATACAATACCCGCTCCCATGACTAATTGTTTAAAGGGGTTAACCACATGTCTAAAAGACCTGTATTTGATTCCAGTTGGTGCTGGTACTACTGGTTGCTTGATATCTCATAAGTAGATTATAGGTGTTATGGATGAATGGGTATTATTGGTATTGCTGTCTAAGGTCGAGATTTAACTAAGATAAAGTTACTTTTATCTCTTTGGCTAGTTTTCGTTTAATTTTAGTAAAGAAAACCAGTTAGGTACGTAAGATAAAAATTGTTTAGTTTCATTTAGGTCTATTTAGTCTCAAATAGGTTTTGTTAATCTAAATAAGTGGTTAAGTTAAGAACGGTTGTAATAAGCTTTGATATATTTTTTTAGTAAAATCACAGTTTTTTACTTCCCTAACTGGTTGTCCGCATGGGATAAGTATGAATAAGGTAGAATTCAAAGTAAATGGACCCGAATTTTTTTGAAGGAAGAATGAAAATCAATTTAGGAAAAACCGCCCTAAGTGCATTCAGTCAAAAACCAGACTAAAGAAGCCTGAATTTTAGTCTTTGTGCCCAACGATAATGGTTTTATTTCGGTTAATTTAATATTTCCACTCTGTATGACTTTGTATGAAAATAAGATAGTAAGTTATAGTTTTTAATTACTTCATTTATGTCTGATTGAGTTACTATTTTTTTAAACGAAAATAGCATGCAACAAAACTACTGGAAGCTACTCTCTAAAATTGGCCAGAATTCTTTGCTTTTTTTGTTTGTCTGACCATAAACTGTCTCGAAAACTAATAAACAGTTTTTTAAATGCTTTATTGCACTCAAATTAAATTACGGCGGTGAACCTCAACCTCATAAAAGTGCAGTAATAAAATAGCTAGTGTTGGTGTTAACGATCACTAAATAAACTTTTAAAACTCATCTTTTTATGTGCTGATAAAATATAGATATTTATTTATTTGTTTTGAGGGTTTACCTCGAAATTTTACCAGGAAAATAAATATGTTACATTTAATCCATGGCTTAAGTTTGATTTAAGATATCAAATTATATTTCCAAAGCGAAGGGAATAGTTGTAATTAAATAGTGATATTTGCGTCTCTGCTAAGTAAATCATTTTACTATATATATGGTAATTTATGCAATGTAGTCAAGACTTATTTTATTATAATTCAATTGTTTAGTGCTAATGTATTTGGATTTATTGAATTAATAAAATAAAGGTGATGTTTGAGGAGACTTGATTTTTATAAATTATAAATTGAATTCAAAATCATATTAGAAAACGTACCCTTACTATTCTTTCGAGGTAAAAGTTGATCAAATCTATCAAAGTGTTTTATAAAACACTAAATTTTTATCTTTTAAATATCATTTTGTGTATCATGTGATATATTTAATACTTATTTCATAGGTTAAGATTAGAGGGTATTTTTATATAAGCTGCATAGGCATACACATTAGAATGAAGAGGGATGAAAAAAATCACAGTGTTAATTCGCATGTGGAAAACAATTATGAGTGCAAAAAATCGGTGCCCGTGTTGGTTGGTTCAAATCGATATTTTTATATTAATCAACATAAAATATCGTATCTTTAAGAGTGTACTGTATTTAAACGTATGTTTGTTAACTTAGTTCCTGTTTTGGTAATATTTAATTAAAAACTGTTAATAAAGTTGTAAAGGCGTTCTGTATTTTGTAAAATGAACATAGGATTTATAATACATATTAAATATGATTACCAAAATAATTAATTTAAAAATTGTCCATATTAGATTTAAATATAATAAATCAATACGACACCGACCGTAGAGTGACAAGATGCTGCCTCTTTGTCAGTGACCGGGAGGTAGGGGCTCCAATCCCAGATGGTGTACTGGTGGTATTTATTTTCCTAAGTGGTTTCCCACACTCCTCTGCGTAAGTGTGGGCGAGTTTAAATTAAATTTCACCTTCTTTATCACTAAACGATTTGTGTAAATATGCAGATATTCTGGATATGTAGTAATGCTCACAGATTTTATTAATAATGATAACTTGATAAATGTATATATTATCCCCTTATTGAAATTTTTTATTGTCAAAATCACTGAATTGCTGAGAACTAGGTGTCAATTAACCACCTTGAGAAACTTTGATTTAAATCTAGGCCAGGTCAAAATTAAGTATTTATATAGTCAAACTAATTGAGGTGTGATCGGATTTACTCTTAGCATGAGCCCCAAAATCTAAAAACAAATATTGTTTGTAGTAAAAAAATTAAGAAAAATATATTTGTATCCCTTTTCAACACAACAAATCATCTGATGTACCAATATTTTCAGGAAAAAAGTTACTTTTCTTTAGCTCGAGAAAATACAAGTTCTCGTCAAAGATTCTCAGCTATAATAAGTCAAGTTTGTGAACAAAGACATCTTTCCTCTTTCTTTGGATGTAATTAAAAACTTTTTTCTTCAAACTTTGTTGTTAATTTTTATTTTACAGCCGGTGCCGAGCACATGTTGCCTTTGTTTTATAACTTTAAACAAGTTTGATACAAAAAATGTACTAAAAATTGGTTTTATGGTCCTGAAATTATGAATTTAATATTATATACGAAGGCAGAACCACAATTAAAATTAGATTTAAAAATAATAGGCTCTTTGAAATTATATTTAAAAAAATGTAAACACGTCTTTCTTGTAAGCTTATTTTAAAATAAATAACATGCCTACACAGGCTATTAGTGAATAATTATATTTAAAATTTTGAACCAAAATAACATCCAAGCTTGAGTTCATTAATTCGCAACTTATTTACAGGAAAGAAAAAGTTTCACAGTGAAACAAATGTTCACTATTTCAGTAACTTAACCCGGATAAGTATATAATTAAAAGTATATATATTAAATACCAATATATTTTTAAAGATCGTTAATGAAAATAATATTAAAATTATTACTTAATAATACAGTCAGAATAGATAATGGAATAAAATAATATAAGGTAATATACATTTCTAATAAGGTTTAAGATACTTATGTTGAGCACCACTCCTGGAATTGTGCCAGTTAGAAACAAATACTGTTTTACGCTACTTCATGTTACCTTGAGCCAGCAGTTCCCAAGTATATTATTTTGTATGACACATTAGATTAACTTATGAACCTTACACCCTACATCTTTCACACTACACCTTGCCTTACACCTAAATTAGAAGAAAATTATTTTAAATATCTCTAAAATAATATAAAACACTACCCAACACAAAGTACCCTCTTGAAAAATAAGTATGTAAACAATAAAATATATAAATTACAGTACAAATGTTATGTAAATATTATTAAATTAAAATTAACCAAATTGTCTACCTGTGAAGCATTTAAATAAATGTAATTTTACATTAACATAGTAACTAGTTAATAATTTTTAATAAAAGAAAAAATAAACTTTTCCAATATCCTCGTGAAATACTTTCAATGATCTGTGTTTGAAAACACTTTAAGACATAAAATAAGTTAACTATGCCAATTTGTGCAAAATATGTTGCCACTATTGAATTAATAAAATTTAAATTTTAACTTAACTGTACGCCACGGCATGTGTTTAAAAAATATACATGTCAAAAAAAAATTATTTTAAAGCAAACTAATCTGGAAATATGAATTACATATAAATATTAAATACATATAATTATAAAACAATAGTAAAAAGTATTATATACAAATAAAATGACACTTGGATTATGACGTCATTCCATGTGACTAATCTCCCTCGCGGTCTTTTCATATAACGTAGATCGATGGTACAACCTGGGTCGATGCTAAAATTGATATCCCCTCGATAGATTACCGATCCTGCCGTTATGAGAGGGAGCGCTTCAGTAAATCACACGCATAATTTATTCATTATGGCTTATGAGTTGGTAGAGTCTTGTATTGCATAAAGAATTGTGTTACAAAACAAGCAGATAATTTTAATACTTCCTTCAGAATTCTAGTTATGAAAATTAATTCATATTAATAAACAATTCATATTTATTTTATGAAAATAAGCTTAGAGTTCGTAAACAATTAACGTGTTGCTCAAAGTTAGGTCAAATAATGAACGTTACTATATTGCACAGTAAAGAATTGAAGTAAACGTTTATGAAAAATATTATATATAGGTATATTGTCAAGGGTGTCACTATTTTAAGCAAACTATGGTGTGTGATTGTAAATAAATTTAAAATAGAATAATCCATCACGATGGTTACGTGGACTAAAAGTCAGTTTCATCTGGCTTAGTTTTCAAGTGCCAGCCAGGTGTGGGTTTTGAATTAGCCTACAGTTAGTTTTATTAAAAATGTTTATTCCTAAATGGTTTCACTCTTTTCCTCTACACAATTTAACTTGCATTTCTCTAAATTCTACCTTCCATATTCCTTCTCAATTATGGTGATTAAATACTTATATCGGGTGACCTGGCGGTCTAGGGATAAGGTGTCGGACCTCTGTGCTGGGGGTCCGAGGTTCAATCCTCGGCCCCGGCACAGATTTATCTGATCGTCAAACTCTTCCTTCACCTCTGATAAGACGTGTATTAATCACAACTTGTGAATTTGTTGAATGCCAGGCCTCCACCGTGGTTCGTATTCCACGTTAAACTGTAGGTCCTCCATTTCATCTCACAATCACCCTACCACTTACACATTAGCGTAAGTGCGTATAGACCGAATGGGTAGTAAGACGCGGTGATAATATAATAATAATGATATCTTGAACGGGTGTCAGACGTGGAGAAAGAACACCTAGATAAAATTTAATTTTAAGAATTAATTATTGAACTTGATTGATTATGTGAATTTCCATAAATCTCTTATACTAAACTGTAAGTTGAGCTTACAAACGATATTATTTTTCCCTAATTTAAATAATATATATTTAGTAGGAATTTTTTAAACATAAAAACAAAATAATTAACTGTATTAAGTGTAAACTTTTGTAAAATTAGGCGATTCCTTTTAGTTTTAATCCAAGACTTGAGTAATAGTTTGTTAGTACATTTACCAAACATTTTTAACTTTTCACTGATTCAGTTAGGATTTCCATAGTAGACGTTTACAAGTTTTATACCAAATTAAAACAATCTGATGAAATTTATACAATTATATTAACCACTCATGAACATTTCAAATTTTCAACAAAGGACTATATTTCAGAGCTTAGTTTTGTTGCAGACAAAGGAGTTTGGCCAGCGCTAGCGTGCATGACTCTGACGCAAGAGAATCATATTTTAAACCCATCCTGATGCACCGAAGCGAGTTCCTTTTCTCTTTGAACAGTGCACTTAAACTTTGATAGTGTCATTCACGCTGGAACTTCTATTTACTGAAAACAAATACTAACTATTTACCCTAAACGAATATGAGGAGGATGAATTTTAGATCAGTCATGATCAAAACTGAGACGCTCGGATTAGAAAATCAATTCTATTTTGCCTGTCAAAATAAAAATAATGTAGTTCAAACCTTTAACAATTGATTTTTAACTAGAGTTTTTGGAGTGTAACATCTTATTTGAATCTGGTAAGCTGTTACTGCATATTAAAAAAATGTATTATCATTTGAAAAAACTTTAACTGGGATTCTGGATCAAACTATTATAAATATATATTAACTAGTTTTTGCCCGCGGCTTCGCTCGCGTTAATGTAGATTTTATCAATAAATTCAGGTTGTCGATTGACACAGGAAGTATGACAATAAAAACGATGAACATATTGAGGTTGTTAGTCAATAGAGGTAGAGATAAATAAAAAAACTAACTACACAATATAAATCAGGATTAAGTGTAGGAGTAGAAAAGAAGTAGCGGAGTGTGTGTCAGTAGAGTCATAGGTTATGCCTTGCCACGAATTGGAAGATCCTACTCCATCTTAAATTTTACTTACAGTTAATTAACATCCCTTATTTACTCCGCTTGTTCTTGACCATTGCAATCATGGGCAAAGAATAGATCATTATTTTAGGACGCTCCTATATACTATGTTGTATGTCCTTCCATTTGGCGCAAATACATACAAATTCTGGGCATTGGACACACGCGAACAGGCTACATATAGCTGGCCATGGGAAAAACATGGCATTTACAAATGCACCCCTGCTACCTGCAATGTTTGCCCTTACGCTTTGTTAATAGTAATAGCAAAACTAAGTTTGATTGAAAACTGGAGTCTTTTGAATTGAAATGGTAGGTCAGTGGGGATTAATGGGATTTGAGGTATGATTACACTTTCCCCTTTTCCCACACCTGTTAAAATGGTGGCACAGATTATATTTTGCCCTAACTGTGTAATTCGAAGCCTCGTCCCATTACATAAACGGGGTGCATCTAAATTTCGCATAAGCATAACTGGTACACCTAATTTCAATTGTAGTTTATGCGAGGGTACACCCGATAGCTCCAGAGAATTTAAAAACTCAGCGGGATATGAAGTGCTCTGTTTTGTGTCCATGATTGTATCTATTGACAAATACTCCTTTATTTCTCCCTGCACCTCTTTCAAAATGTCAGTGTTGATTTTGTTAATGATTTCATTTTTTGGTGCAAGAATTGCTCTTGCACACAACCAATGATCACAATTTAAATTTAGTTGTAAGTCTGGGTAAAGTTAGCAATGAGCTCCACATCATTTTCCACCAAATTACAGAATTCCCCTGTAAGTAAAATACAAGCTTCAGCATCCGTGTCCAAACGTCCATCGCCAATTTTCAATAGTGTATCTGCGTAATGTCTTGAATCTACGTCATTATAAAGGTGGACTCTCATATTCGTTGTTAGGCTGAATTTTTTCACTTTTGCCCACAATCTTGATGACTTGAGACAGGCTTTGATTTCATCTGCATGTGTGCCCCTCTGGATCACCGGTAGAGTTTGTCGGAAGTCACCAGCCAGTAAAACTACCATTCCTCTCATAATATCTGTACTGTCTCGCAAGTCCTGAAAAGTTTGGTTTAACGCCTCTATAGATTTTTGTGGGGACATTGTACTTTCGTCCCACACTAAAAGTTTACATTGTCGTAGCATCATACCTCGAGAGCTATTTTTGCTGAAATTGCACATGGGTGACTCTTCCTGTGCAAGTGCAAGATTTAATGGCAACTTTAGAACGGAATGTGCAGTACGGCCACCGTTCGGTAGTGTAGCTTTTATACCGGAGGAAGCGACGGCAACAGCAATTTTCTGGTCTCTTTTTATGAACGCCAATAATAAGTTCAGCAAAAACGTTTTCCAAATAGGACTAAACACAGATAAATAAACGGTAAGAAATCAATGTTTGTAAACAAATGAATCGCAAACATGTATTGCTATTTCCCATCAATACGGTCCCCCAACTCCCTTTCTTCTGTTTCTCCAAGCTTCATAGCCATAGATAAACAAAACGATACCGCGTTAGTTAGTACATTCAATAGCACAAATCGATACCGCATTTTAAAGTAAAAATAATGTTTTTATTTGATATACCAATACCAATAATACCAAACTTGTTACGACAATTTTGTCATCTACCATAACGGGGTGAACAGACAGAGCTTAATTAGCTGAATATATTCATTTTTAATCATTTTAAGATAGATATGCCTAAAATAACTCGGGAACAGATTTTTATTCGGGATATCAGATTTTCTTCCGGGATACCGCAGGTCCCTTTTTCTGTACTCCAGGCATCATGTTGCAATTAATTTATTCATATCAGTAGGCCGAGTTGTTATGCCGGACGACCGTCTAAAAGTAATTTTTTTCTATCCCTCAGGAACGGTACTTTTTTCTGGATGAAAGGTACCCTATGTTCTTTTCTGTACCCATAACAACGTGTATGCGAAATTTCATGATGATCGGTCGAGTAGTTTAGGCTTTAGGCGTGAAAGCGTAACAAACAAACAAACAAACAAACTCACATTCGCATTTTTTTTATGGATGAAAGGTACCCTATGTCCTTTTCTGTACCCATAACAACGTGTATGCGAAATTTCATGATGATCGGTCGAGTAGTTTAGGCTTTAGGCATGAAAGCGTAACAAACAAACCAACAAACAAACTCACATTTGCAATTTTTACTGGATGAAAGGTACCCTATGTTCTTTTCTGTACCCATGACAACGTGTATGCGAAATTTCATGATGATCGGTCGAGTAGTTTAGGCTTTAGGCGTGAAAGTGTAACAAACAAACAAACAAACAAACAAACAAACAAACAAACAAACTCACATTCGCATTTTTTTTCTGGATGAAGGGTACCCTATTTCCTTTTCTGTACCCATGACAACGTGTATGCGAAATTTCATGATGATCGGTCGAGTATTTTAGTCTTTAGGCTTGAAAGCGTAACAAACAAACAAACAAACAAACAAACAAACAAATTCACATTCGCATTTATTCTGGATGAAAGGTACCTTATGTCCTTTTCTGTACCCATGACAACGTGTATGCGAAAATTCATGATGATCGGTCTAGTAGTTTAGGCCTTAGGCGTGAAAGCGTAACAAACAAACAAACAAACAAACAAACAAACTCACATTCGCATTTTTTCTGGATGAAAGGTACCCTATGTCCTTTCCTGTACCCATGACAACGTGTATGCGAAATTTCATGATGATCGGTCGAGTAGCTTAGGCTTTAGGCGTGAAAGCGTAACAAACAAAACAACAAACAAACAAACAAACAAACTCACATTCGCATTTATTCTGGATGAAAGGTAACTTATGTCCTTTTCTGTACCCATGACAACGTGTATGCGAAATTTCATGATGATCGGTCTAGTAGTTTAGGCTTTAGGCGTGAAAGCGTAACAAACAAACAAACAAACAAACAAACACACATTCGCATTTTTTCTGGATGAAAGTACCCTGTACCCATGACAATGTGTATTCGAAATTTCATGATGATCGGTCGAGTAGTTTAGGATTTAGGCGTGAAAGCGTAACAAACAAACAAACAAACAAACAAACTCACATTCGCATTTTTTCTGGATGAAAGGTACCCTATGTCCTTTCCTGTACCCATGACAACGTGTATGCAAAATTTCATGATGATCGGTCGAGTAGTTTAGGCTTTAGGCGTGAAAGCGTAACAAACAAACAAACAAACAAACTCACATTCGATTTTTTTTTCTGGATAAAAGGTACCCTATGTCCTTCTCTGTACCCATGACAACGTGTATGCGAAATTTCATGATGATCGGTCGAGTAGTTAAGGCGTGAAAGCGTAACAAACAAACAAACAAACAAACAAACTCACATTCGCATTTATAATAGTTAGGATTCAAAGTCTTACAAAAATTATTATAATTTATAACAACATTTTTAAAAATTATCTTCTAGTAATTTACCGTTAAATATGTTTGTTTTATAAAAACAAACATGTTTATTTGGTTACTTATAATAAACAATATTCAGATACTAATTTTAAACAAAGGGATCTCAACTATTTTTAACTTCAAATTTTAAATATTTATTCATCATTCATTAAACCACTCTTGGATTAATTTTTCTCTTGAAACAAAATATAAAGTGTTATTTAGCACGTAAAACACTCCCATTTTGACAAAAATCATTAAAGCTAATTTCAAAAAAATGGAAATTTTTAAAAATAATTCCTCTGTCAACGAACCTTAATTTTGTGAATAGAAATAAAATTACGATTATTTATCTTAGAGGAATACCCATGTACAATTTAAATATAAAGTGTGAACGATATCTATCAAACCCAGACCAAAACTTAATATTTGTAAAATTCATATTTTTGAAATAGGGGCCACATTAAACGTCCACCACATCCCTCATCACCTCAATTTCCAAAATGTTCACGATTACAATACTTTTTCTACACACGATATAAGAAATTACCAATATTTTTTAAGCTATCATGTAATTTTAACTAGTTTATGGAGTTTGATTTGATATATTTTCCTAGATGGGATACAAGCACCGTAAAATTCACATTTTAACATAACATAGTGAGAGTATAACATAAGAGGTTGGGGTTCAAATCCAGACTGGATACTGATGGTAATTTTTCTAATTAGTAACTCACCACCTCTACATGCAAATGTGGATACATTTTTCTCTACTATATACCCTCCTAATCTATATTCTAATATGAGGGAAGTCCGTACTGCTAGTAAGACTCAATGAACCATAAAAAAAGATAACTACGTGAAAATGAACCAAAATTCACCTCTGAATTGTGTTGAAAATCACACTGTTGAGCAGAAACAATTTAAAAATTCGAACGGCAACATCCTACATCAGACTCCAAAGCAATAGCGTTGTCGGGGTGATACAAATTAATTTCAATGTAGTTTTCTTTGATTGTTTCATTAAGTTTTTACAGAACTCATAATGTTGTAAATGACGTGTACTAAAGCAAATAAATGTGGGTAGTGACGTAAAAAACCTCATTTCCACAACCAAAATTGCTTGACATTATCTCTCTATATTCTGTTTCGTACAAACTGCTTCACGCTCTCTGACCATAACAAAATTGCTCTTCTATATAGGACGCCCTTGTTTGTTTTAATTAAAATTTCTCATCTTCTACTGTACTCTACCAAATATATTGATTCCCACCAAGTTATGCAGAATTTTAAATATCATTTTCATTTGAAGGCCGAAGGGGGTAGTAGGGGACTTGTTCCTAAAGTGAAATAATTTGTTTAAAGGTTGAAATCATCTGATTTTCTACCTGCCTCATAGTTTTTTTTCCGACACGACTCTTTATAACTACGGCAGGCCGGAGGCTACACCTCCTCTTCTATTAATGAAGACTCTCCAATGGGGGATGGGAATAATCTGTCCAAAAAATACTAGAGTTAAAACTTATTGGAAATGTTTCATAGCAAAAGTAGAGAATCAGGGGACTAGAGGAGAGGGGTTTATTAAATAAAAAATAGAGCCGGTACTGTATTCAGATATTCAACCGTTAAATTCGCCCTCTAGGCTTGGTTGTTGGCAGTAGTGTAATGGATCGATAGTTCCAAGAGGTAAACTTCCAAGAGAAAGAGCGGCATTGGGGTTGGAAAGGGAAAGAGGGGTTGAGTAGAGTAGACGGATGTAATATTCAAACATTCACTCATGGAAATGATAACTCTTTAGCTGAACTTGGCACGCCTGTCCCAATATTAATCAAAGTAGAGTTTGGAGTTAAGTTACATTTTGGAATGGAATGGTTCGATAAGATATTAAAATGTTTTACTTCGTGGATGAATGAAGGAGTAAGATAACTCAAATAAAACAAGTCGACCCTTATTCATGTAGTAATTAATACTCAGCTTTTGTGCGAAATTTTATTTTGATTGTATATCTAGTGATTTAATCTTTAAGAATTTTAACTTAGTTATCATTTTTAATATAACTTATTGACTATTGGTATCATATTCCCTCAGAATTTTTTTTAAAACTTACACCCATTCTAAAATATTTCCAAAATTGAAATAAATCGTTATAAATGTTGGTAAGACCTATACACAGATGTGTGGATGACATTAGAATGGACCTGAAGGAGATAGGGTCTAATGAGGTGGACTGGATAAAGCTAGCTCAATATAGGGATAAGTGGCGTACTTTTGTTAGAGCAGCAATAAACTTTTGAGTGCTTAATGCTATAGAGTAAATAAGTAATGTATTAAGTTTTAATTTCTCTTGACTCCTCGGAGAGAAAGTATTATGATTGTCAAAAAAATCGAATTATAGATTTGGATAAATGTAGACGTTTAATGACCCCCTGAAACAAAAAAAAGAGTTGTTTTCGCAATGCCGTCTCTCTGTCCGTTTGTCTGTCTGTACCTGAGGCTAAAGCCTAAACTATTTTACCGATTGGGATAACACTTGATATCTGGGGTTTTCATAAGGTCCCTCCGAGGATTTTCTGGAATTAATACATCTAACCCTAAAATTAAAGGTAGTTCACTGAAGGGCAAAAAGAGGAAAGATCCATTTTCTCAAAAATCGCTCAAACAAGTTTGATTAAATTTTATATCTTGATACTCTTTATTGTTATTAACAAGATGACAACTCTCATTTTCTCATGAAAGCTACTTTAAGTTTATCTTAAGTAAGGGAAATTTTCCACTTTTAATCATTTCTCCCCAACTATCTAATATACAAATTAACTTATCAGTGTAAGGTTGTAGTACTATCAAAAATAAAAATCATCTATTTGGAAGATATTTTTATAAAACAATAATTTCTGAGCTATTGGCAAATATATGTACTTTTTGATTCATATCTTTGAAAATGAATTTGATTCTATGCTCTTTAGTGGACAGAGATGTTTATCTTTTCTTCAGTGTTCCTAGTCCCTTAACGCCATAGAGTATATGATCACACAGAGAACACAGATTGAGGACGATAATTTAGAGATTACGGCGAAAAATATTGCTAGTGAGATTAAATGTTTAGAAACAATCTTGACTAGCAATAACGATAATAATGTGGAGCTAGGTATATAATACAGTCAAAATTGTTTACTATTAATCGGTCAATAAATTATTAACCTCTCGCCTGATTTCAAGGAATGTAAAATTAAGAATATATAAAACAATAATTTCACGGGTAGTTCTCCATGGTGATAGAACATGATCTCTTACCTACATGGCCAAAAGAAATTTAGGGTGTTCGAAAACAAGGTGCTTAGGAATATATATTTGGTCCAAAAAAGGCTGGTAGATACTGGGAAGTGGAGGAGGCTACATGGTGATGAGTTGCACTACTTGTACTCATCACAAGACATTGATAGGATAACCACATCTTGTAGATTACGGCGGGCAGAACAAGTAATGCGAATGAAAGTATCTAGACCCGTATTCAGGGTACTGACTAGCAAAACTCAACGGGAATAGACAATTGGGATGACCTAATGAATATGGAAGATAACACTAGAATGGACATGAAAGAATTGGTTATAATGAGTGGACTGGATATAATTAGATCAATATAGAGATAGGTGGCGTACTTTTTAAATTGGCAAGAACTTTCGATTTCCTAATGCCAGATAGTTAATGAGTAGGTATGAGCCATCGAACTAGTGATAAGATACTTAATATCTTAAGGGAACCCGATTTAAAGAGCTCAATAGTATTTTTTTAAATACCAGGTAAGAATTTCACCTACCATTCAACAATTCCCCGCAAAGCGTCTAATTTTCATTAACTATCACCATTTTTACCAGATTTTTTCCAAATCCAATTTTGAAAATTCTTTGCAGCTACAGTTGGGGTGCTATTTTCTTACATACTTCTTCTACGGGGATAACCAACCTTTATAAACATTTGTACATACCTAGAAGTGACTCAGCCTGAAACTATATTTCTTTCCTAGTTTACAAACAAAGGCCGGTAAATTAAGTGGCTACCATGTTGTTAGTTACTTATGTGTCATCCTTGAGGCTATCTTGAAGGTAAGAAGAAAATATTTTGAACTATTTTTATGCAACTCAAATAATTTTAGTGACTATAATTCAAAATTAAAAGAATATTTTTTAAATTTAACTATCAACACATTGAACTGTATTTTTTACTTTCATTCGACCACTAAAAGAGAAAGTATTGGGATGTCAAAAAATCGAAATCAATATATTTATAAATGTTAACGTTTCATGACTCCTAGAAAAAAAATGTTTTTTGCAATTCCGTCTGTCTATATGTCCGTCTTAGCTAGGGCAAGATCCGAAACTCTTTCACCAATAAGGCTAAAATTGGTATCTTATGTTTTCATAAGGTTCCCCCGAGGAATTTTCAAAATTAAATATCCAACCTAAATTAAAGATAATTTACTGAAGGTCAAAAAGATAAAATTGATTTTCTCTAAGCCTGCTGTAACGATGTTGATTAAATTTTGTATATAGACATTGTCCAGCTATTATAAACAAAATCTAAATTTTCATTTTTCCGTTAAAATGACTTTTTGGGTATTATGCGTATGCAAAAATTTCCAATTTTGATCATATTCCCGGAATTATTTGAGATATGAAATAATTTATCCTATTAAAGATGTAGGACTTTAAATATATAACACTCTTTTATCTGAACTATATTTTTTTTAAATCTATATAAGCCTATATATATATTCCAGGACAAAGTTTGGCCTAGTAAAATTGTAAGCCATATTAGTTTATCCTATGAGCTAGGCTAATATTTCAGTATTAACTAATTTAGTCTAGGCTAAACTAATACATTCTGAGGCTCGTGGGATATATCAATTAGGCCTAGTCCGAACTACTTTGTTCTTGAATCTGATTTGTGCGGTTTTATATATATATATATATATAATATATATATATATAAGGATGTATCAATTCGGCTAGTCCAAACTAATTGACTTGATCAGGTTGGGTGGTTTTGCATATTATATATAATTATATATATATATATAATATATAAACCGACCAACCTGACTATATATTATATATATTCTGAAAATGAAATTGATTGTTATGCTCTTTGTTGGAAAGAGATGTTCCTCTTTTCTTAGTGGTTTTGTTAGTGTGTATACTATTTGATTTATGTTCTTTGGTGGAACGGGATGCACTTTTTACTTTGTCTCGAACCCTCAGAGAGAAAAGTATTGTGATGTCAACAAAATCAGCTCGAGATTTCGATAAATGTTCACGTTTACTGACACCTGGAACTGAAAAGAGGTTTTTGCGATAGCGTCTGTTTGTCTCTCTGCCTGTCTATATCTTAGACTAGAGCCGAAATCATTTTGCCATTAGGATTATAACTTGGTATCTAAGGTTCCCACAAGGACCATTGAAGGGTTTTTTGGAATTAGATATCGAAATCTAAAACTAAAGGTAGCTTACTAAACGGCATAATAAGATAAAATCAATTTTCTCAAAATCCGCTATAATGATTTTTATTCAATTTTGTATCTAGTCATTCATTGTTAATCATTACACACAAAATGGTGATTCTAGTTTTTACATAAAAATGACTTTAAGGGCACTTTAGATCAGTAAAAATTCCCATTGTTGATTATTTTATATACGCAAATATTTGAGATATGAAATATACTATCATTCTAAAGTTGTAGTATTATTAAAATTATAAATATTTTAATCTGGAATATATTTTGATAAAACCCTTAGTTTTGGAGCTATAAGCAACCATATATATTTTTATGGAGTACTTAAAAATATGAAAATGATTGTTATTTTTTTGGTGGACTGATATGCTCCTCTTTTCACACATGCTATTTCATTGAACTCTTTATATCTTTTAAGAGGGAATTATATAATTTTTTCATACTAATATTTTATGTTACCTGCTTCGATGGCCGCATGGTTTAAGGCGCTTATCTCGCAGTAGACTAGACTGCCGATTACGGGGAGAGTAAGGTTCGAATATCGGTCGGCTTTACTGAGGATGGTTTTTCAAAATGTTTTTCCAATCTCCCTACATGAAAATGCTGGTACATTTCCTATGAATATAACCTTCATAATTCGTAAAACCATTAGCGAAATTAGTACGTAAGCGTGTAACCCGAACTCTTAGTAGGACGCTGTGGTAAAAAGAAAAGGATTTATATTTTGGAATATTCTGATTTGTTTGTTGTCAAGTTGTTGTATTTAGTGTTATTGACAAAGTATTAATATACGTGCTAATTTCCGTTTATGACATAAACACACTTTTACAATATAAATATATAAACAGTCACACTTGACCGTGTCACAATTTTTTTGTATCTATAGCTTCCAGTAAAGTTTATTACTTATGTCCTAGCTTCCCATTTCAGTGTGGGCTATTAAGTTATATACGACACCTGGTGGGCCGGACGTAAGTGACCGTGTCTTCCGACAACTCACAGAGTCTGGGTAAGACCATTACTAGCCAGCGCACCACATATTAATACATATAATTCATGTTTGTGTCATAAAAGGTCAGGTCAGAGAGACAGAGACGAACTTAGAGAATCATAGTAGAATGTACAAAGGGAAAACTCATTATTGTGAACCCCTGGCTCTAGCATATTTATTTTTACATTCATATCTAGCATTGTGCCTAAGACCACAAACCCCTATATTTTTAAACACTAAAGTTAATAAATATATCAGAATGAAACGTGGTTTAGGCCTACGACATTTAAGGTAACGTCAAACCTTTCCGCACTTCAGGCGTACTTTATTTACTTTAACAAAATTTAATAACTTCACGTCCGATAAGTTTGACTACTGGTGTGGATCGCTCAAAAATCAAGAAACCTACAAAGATGAAACTTGGAATAATTAATTAAAAAACTGGTGGTGGGCACATCGACGAAGCTTTTTTCCTTCTGTATATTAATCTGAAGTTTAATAAGTTGGATATTGGGTTTATTTAAGTGTACATAGCTGATATATTTTTTTGATCAACAATTCAAACTGCTGACATATGTATGTTTGTTTTTATGCAATAGAAAATATCGACACTAATTTCAGAGTCACACAAGGGCAAGACTACTTGAGTAACTTAGCTGTTTTATCTAAATATAAAAGCATTCTTTTAAATATGTAGACATATTCAAAAAATCTTTTTAAGAAAATATAAATCTCAAATTCACACTAAAGGAAATAAGTATCTAGTTAATATACAAATAAAATGTTCAAAGGTAGTGTTAAAATTTTAACAAATATTTAATATTTTGTTAGCATACAATTTACTCAAAACAATTTATTTTTATATAACTTAAAACCTGAAAAATATTATATTTAAAGTTTACTAAAAATTTTGGAGGGTAGTAATGATTATATTCTGATATCTAGGCGAATACGCCACTGTGACAGAGAGTAAAAGAATCAAATAAGTTGTAAAGTATTAACGTTTCGATATTAAATTCTTTTCAACTATTTCATTGGTGATATTAGTGTTTTCCCAAGAAAGGTTCTTATTATTGTCTTTTTTCCATCAAAAAACTAAATTTGAAGTCAAGAATTTCTGGCAAATAGGTATTCATTGTAAAATCTAAAGAGAGAAAAAGAAATAAAAACTAGAAGATCTATTAAATATTTGAAAGAAAGTTTATTCTGGTTCTCTACCCTCGTCTGCAATCCACGAGTTTTTTATTTTCCCATATTGACGTAAGATTTATTTTATCTTTTAATAAGGCAATCCTCAAGGTTTTGTCAAAACGATCAAATTGTCAATGGAAAGATAGATTTTATCTTTTCTTCAATAAAGAGAGCCACAGGCTTCCACAGAAGGTATTGAACCAGACAAACAACTGCAAGAAGGACGAGCAAGAGGAAGATGGATAAAGATACAAATTAAACTAGCACCGCATCCTACTAGCCGTTCAGGGTATACGCTCAAGTACTAATTATGTTAATAGCTTAACGATTGCTAAGGTTAAATTAAAAGGTAGATAACCCGCATTAGAGTGGAGGGAGAGTGGAAAACCATTTAGGAAAAACCCGCCCCAGTTCAGCCGACCGAGATTCGAACCTTGATTTCCCCATCCTTGGCAGTCAAGCTCAACACGAAACTAGCGCGTTAGCTAACTATACCACAGAGGCGGGTGATAGAGAAAGAGAAACGGACGAGTATATATCATGATTTACTCACTAATAGACATTTAGATAACCTTTTATAAATACAAACATAATTTTAGCAGTCAGCATTGATAGCATTTAAAAATATTATTATAGTTATTTTTAGGTATTATCTTTCAAAAGTGACAGTTACAGACAAATTACATGACTTGACGTAAGAATACGTAAATCAATAGCTTTTTCTAGCTGGAAAATACAAACTCCATAACGTAAGCCTGTGATCAAGCTATACCGACCGAGTGGTTGCCATCGTTAGCGACGATAGTGCTAATAATTTGCAGATAGAGGGTGTCATGTGGTCAGCACCGCAAACTCTTGCACCGTTAATCTAAGTTATCTTGACCGAATGCATATATAATTTTCTTTGAGACCCCCATATAATTAAATTAAATAATTCTATTCAAAAAGATCCATTATATGTTCCTAAACAAATGACCTTTATTTTATCAGACATTTAGGTCTTAACGATCAACCCTATGATGTCATTTTGTTGGATTTTTCAAATTGAAGAATGTATAATTATAAACTTATTTTTAAGCCTATATAATATATATTAGTTTTTTTATTTGTTCCAGCAAATACCAAACTCTTGTACGATTAGCAGCTAAACGTATGAGCACTATGGTTTTGGATACCTATGCAGCTTTGTTAAAGAGACGTATTTGGCACTAATACTTTAAATTAGTGTTGGTATTATTGTGTGTAAGACTTCAATCTTAATCTATTACAAGCATAATTATATACGTGGTAATCCACGCAAGTGATATTATAAGGAAATTTAAGGAAATACAACAACTATTTCCCAGAAAATAGGATGGTAAGCTACAAAGGGAGAATTAACCTTTCAAGTGCATTGGTCAGGATTCAATCTCAGCCTATCTATTTGGAGTTGATCCCAACAATATTGTGGTCAACCCTTACCTTTAAATAACTGTCCACCTCCTGAAAATTTGTTCTTATACAACATGTATTGGGGTGAATATAAATCATTTTTAATATCCATTCAAGTTTTTTTTTAAATTACCATAAGCAAGAAAATTAAAAGTTGGTATGTAGTGCGAGCTTTATAAAATGCAAAGCTATGTCAACACATGTATTATAAGCAAGTGAAATATGTGACCTCAATTATTATACATCAACACCTTAAAATAAAAATATCATTACATGAGAAATAGTAAATATAAAAACCCGATGAATAATTTTGTCCCACCCAATCCTTCTTCGATGGGGATCAAATTAGAACTTTCTAGACAAATACATATATTAGTTAAATGTATTTTCATATTTTAAAAAAACATAGATTTTACATTCGTAGATTCTACTTTCTAGAATATATATTTGTAGTATGTCCATATTCTATGTTAATAAATAATATTCAAAATTATTAAAATCTCGCATTTTAAAATTATCCTACTATTAGCATAGCTGGGTGTATAATAATGTGTTTGAGTCTATGCGCTTTATCCATGGATGCACCAGAGTGGTACTTTAGATGTAGTTAATAATCTCAGTTTGAGTGATATTTAATTTTATTATACTCACCTTCCCCATTTTAATATGTGAATAACACAAATTTAGATAAATTCACTATTAAAGTTTTGTCTACATATTCCATCCTTAATCTCCGAAATCCTATAGTCTTCAAGTCCATATTATTTTTAAATGGGTGCACATTTCCGTGACCCTAATATGGAAGTATAATCAGCGCGAGGAAAATTCAGTGGTTTTGCAGTTATAGTGACCGTTTCATTAACTATAGTTGATGCTCCATTTTTAATTCACAAATCGATATTAATCTAATACGCTTCAGTAGACGAATGGTCTAAGGAGTCACTCTCGTGTAAGACTGACCTGCTGAAGACGGGAAAATCGTGGTCTACCCCAGTCTACTGAGGGTGGTTTTACTAAATGGTTTCCCACTCTCTTTTTACACAATTGCGGGTAGATTACCTCTAAAATATTTCCTTCTTCATATTTACCCCATTTTATCACACATTGTGTATAACCTGAACAGGTCATGGTGGTAAAAAAATTTTGTCTACCTGTAATTGGTTCTCTATACCCGTCCGAAACTACAGTCCTTAAGAAAGTTAAAGTTGATCTTAATTTTTGTAATGACACAGACTTGTGATTTTACGGATTGGATTCTGTGGCCCAAGAAATATATTACTGTGGAGTTGATCTCTTCTCATTGGCTATGGATCTTTCAAAGAATGTAGAAAAGTCTAAGTTTTCTCATCAACACAAGACGTACTAATAAAGCATACTTGAAATACTTCATAATTTATTGCAATGGTTTCATTTTCACTACTTATACATTAAAGAAGTTATAGTTTTACTATTATAGTAACCATGGTAGTATTTCTAAAAATTATGACTCTCACAAGAAATTAAATACTATAAGAGTGAAGTATTATAGGTTGGTATTTGCAACAAACCAAGATAAGTCATTCGTTTTTATCTCATTCTTCTTGTGCTATCTTATTTTATTTCCATCGTCTTGTGTTGACTTGGAAATAATTTTACCGTACACACGATAATTATTTAATGAACATTTAAATTTATCTTTTATCTTCATTTGTTGCCTTTCTTTTACCTATTCATCTTATTTATAGCTTTAAGTTAACAATATCCTTTTATGTGCTGTTTCTACTCCTGTCAATTAAAAACCCAAATCGAATACAGTAATATATAAATGGTAACACATAAATTTAAAAAAAAAGTCTGACACAATCGTACACATTTACTTATATAGTATCCTGGACCAAATTTTTAAAATTAGTTTGTTAGCATTCCCATAAGGGAAATTTTCTCCAAAAAATAAAATATACATAGTCTAAATGACCATGTAAAACCTTTCTCAAATATTTATTTTAAAATAAATCGTTCATATGTTTTTCAAAAAATTTTTTTTTTCCTTCAATTATCTACGTTGACTACTTTTTATTTTAGGAAAGTTATAATTAAACCACGACTACACTTTGAGGCTTTTGAATAAAACATCTAAATAGGCCTATAAAGTTTGAACGAATCTACAAAATCTTTAACCATTTCGTCTGAGGCCCCAAGTTCTTAAAGTGGGACAGCGATAGTTGTAAAAACTACGTTTTTGTAAATCATAGGCAAATAAAACATCACATACATCATAATCTTGAGTTTAAAAAATCAGATTACATTAATTTATTCTTAGAATAAAAAATACAATATTTAGTAGTAGGTAAAAATCTCCACAGCTCAAACTAATTGGGTTTATTAAATATATTGTGTGTATTTCTAAATTTTTCCTATAAAATTATTTATTGTAATTAATTCTTTTTTCTTTTCTGTATTAAGAAGAGACCATTGGGAATGCCTAGATGCAAATGGGAAGATAACATTAAAATGGACCGAAAAAATAAGGTATAATGATGTGGACTGGGTAGAGCTAGAATCAATATAGGGATAAGGGGCCTATTTTTGTAAGTGCGGCGATGAACTTCGAGTTACTGATGCCATTGAGCAGGACTGACCAACATGTCTATTGCGATCAACCGGTCGATTTCAGTATCATTTTTGGCCTATCGCTAAATGTTTCGGGAGCGATAAATGTTAAAATTCTCATAAATCTAATTCAGTACTGTACGCAAATTTTATATCCTAACGAGCTTTCGCCATTCACGTTGATATTAAACTTAGTTGCATCATGCAACGGACAGAAGGCAGAGCAACACAGTCACGACAATAAACAATGCATTTCAGGTTCCTGTACCATCTCTTAAGACCAGAGTTGGACATCTTGGTGAGCATGAGCTTTATCAGATCATTAGCTTGGTTTTCAGAAAAAATTTGCTGTGTGTTTTTATTTGTCTCAGGTTCATTCCTCGTTCGACTGCTTTTTCCTACAGTTTTCTTTTCTATAACATTAATAAAGGCTAGTGCCTTACACTTGTACTGCTTCTTTTAACATCAATAACAGCGAGTGTCACGTATAGTGAAATAAGAAATGAGTACTTCTTAAAAGAGTAAGACCTTTCATTTTCACGAGGAGTTGGAGCTTAAATACTTCTTTCTTGTGGTAAAAAACTAATATTGTTGGTTAATTTGTAATGCTACATTGGAAATATTGGAACGGCACTTCAACACCCTACAAGGCAAGTAACAGTTGGACTTTCCACCCAATAGTGAAGTTAGAAAACTCAAGTTTAAGGAACTTAAATCCAGGCTATAGGCACAACAAACTTTGTTCGTAAGGCCAGCTTTAGAATCGAAAACAGTAACCATTGAATTGTTCAAAGTAAGTCACCTGTTTGTAAATAAATATAAACTGTTTAGTGATGGTGAATTTATTAAAGAAACATTTTTATAAACATCAAATGCATTTTTTATTCAAAAAAGAATAAGATTATAAATTATTCTCAAGGCATACAATTAACCCGCGATAACCATGATGCAGAGAGTTTTAAAAATGGGCGAAAATGTGAGTGAACATTTGCAAGCAGATAGATGTAAATGTAATGGCTCTTCTCCACAGCTTGATGAATCCAAAGATGTCAGTGTTACCGCACAAGTAATTGTTTTATTAAGATTTTATCACAAAAGAAGAAATGCTTAGATTGATTCCTCTAAAAGAAAAAACTACAGTTCTGGCTGGACATATTCATCAACTTAAAAGTGTTGTTTGTACGCTTAAACTGCCTCTTTTTAAGCTAGTATAATTTACAATGGATTGAGCAAAAGCAAATACAGGTCATAGTATATGGTTTAATTGCATTATTCCAGAAAGGCGATGACTTCCTCGATTTTTGAGTTATCAATATATAATTCATCAGCAGGTACTGACAAAAAGCCTTTAAACATAACCTTTAAAATGGTAAATTTAATCCAAGGACAATATTTTCAGAGGCATCTCTTCAAGATATAATTGAGTAGGAAAAATTTAAGATCACATGTAGATTTAAGGTGGCTCAGCCGGAGTAAGTTTCTCCAAAGGTTTCGCAATTTATTGAGTGAAATTAAAATATTCTTTGAAGAAGGGAGTGTTAGAGGACGAGGTCTAGCTGTCTGACTTGGCATTTCTGACAAATCTTACAGAAAAACTAATTTCTCTGAATCTAGAAATCTAAGTAACAGATAAGACGGTTTGTTACATGATCAACCTGATTTCTGGCTTTTTAAACCAGTTCCAACTTAAGATCACTGACCTCCAACAAAACACTTTAGACCACTTTCCAAACATGCAAGATCACAAACAAAATACCAAGGTTTTGAGTTAGAAACCGAGAACTATGTTGTTTAAATTAGTCAATTTCTACAGGATTTTCAATCCAGATTTAGTGACTTCAAAAAAATCGAAGGTATTATTCAATATCTTTCTTTCTCATTCAGGCGAGACTTTTAGACATAAAGAACATTACAAGAAATTTCAGTATGGTCTTCTCTATGCATAAAGCTTCCCTTGAAAATGAGATAATATATTTGCCTTGGGATATGTTCTTAAAGGCCCGGTCATAAGAAGACAAATTTTGGAAATATTTTTTTCCAAGAGAGTATATAAACATTAAAAAATGCAATGAAATGCTCCACTCCTGTTTTGGTTCAACTTATTTGTGCAAACTGGCATTTTACTACTCTAAATTACGAGGACAAAACATCACTCTAGTTTAACTGATTCACATTTGAAAGATTCGTTGAGATTGGCCCTGTTACAGTAAGTATAGGTCTACACCTGATTTTGGACACCGGTGGATGACATGAACCAACAATCTTCTCATTAGTAAGAAACCTTATGTTTTTAAATGTATTTTTGTTCATTGTAGACAATTCTTTTGTAAATGATCCTTCTATGCAGATGATTTTTATGGTATTGGGGAGGGGGATGTAGGTACTAGTTTCGCGTGGTTGGTCGTAACGAGAAAAATAAATAAATCGCGAAACTAAACAAGTTGACCAGGCCTGTAATAGATTAAGAAAGTAAGTCTCCTGTCTAATGCATGTTTCTTCTAATTAATATTTTAATGAAGCATTGTTTAGTTATGCATATAAGGTATCATGGCTATGCATTTTTTAAGGACTGACAGTCACTTTGTATTAATGTTCTAATATTTTGAGGTCACCGGATTCAAAACTGTCCCTTGTGCATTTAACTATACGTTTTATTCATGTACGACTCGTAATAGCAATCCAGTGCACCTGATACCTTATGATTTACAGGCAATCTGGATTAACATCATAATGAGATATCTTGCACAAGAGGAATCGTGATATAAATACATGTTTACAAAATACAAACAAATGCTGTCAACATTGAAAATATGAAATCTATATGATTATTATTATTATCATCATTACTATCGTCATCGTTATTCTGTTGTTGTTGGCATTTATAACTTGTCAACAGTGTAAATATTTTGACAGAGCTTCAAAATTTAATTTACGAATAATCTGCATGTGGGAGTTCATTCGTAAATTTGAATAATGTGAGTCTTGTATTAAACTTTTAGTTGTGTTGTGTTTGTGTTGGTGTATGAAGGGGGTGTGGAGGTGTATAGGGGGAGTGTTTGTATTAAGCTTCACTTTAGTTTTAGCTCAAAAATAAATTATAAGTTAAGACATATAACCCAAGCTTTAGTGTTATTTTTACCATATTTATATTTTTGCTAATGTATTTGTATTTAGCTTTAGCTTAGGGTCCAACTCAAGGTGTTGGCAACTGCCTCAGGTACCGGATAGATAGGACACCGTACTAATAATGCAAAAAAAAACTGAAATTATAGTAATGTTGCGACAGTAATGTTATGACATTAAAAACTAAATGCATTAAAATCCTATCAGCTTAGCCAATAAAAACAACTGACAAGGACATACAAACACTTTTGCCTTGTAATTATCGCCTTTAGAAATCATTAGACAATGTTTAGACCAAAATCATGTGAAATAGGTGTTGAAACCAAATTGAAAGTTTTCCCGGGCACGAAATTATTCCTGAGGTGGCCCTGATCTATTTCAATCTATTCACATTTGCTTTATTTAAACTTAAACTTATTTAACTTTCAATTTTGGTTAAATATAATAAAAGGTGTTTGCTTTAAGGTCATTCGATTATCAAAACTGCATTACACATTTTTAAAACCTAATTTATATTTTATGAATTAATAAATACTAATCAATATTTATAATTTAATATATATCAATAATTTTGTTCTATTTTTATAATATTAATATTCCATTGAATTATTTATATATATTTATATTATTAATTTTATGTACCATTGCTTTTTTCTAATTCACGTACAAGACACAAAATACCACTCTAGGCACCACTTCAAGGCCAGAGCTCACACTACTTGTCCGCTTGAATGTGCCCACAACTCTATTATCTTGATGAACACTAGAGGAGGGAGTAATGTGCCGCTACAAATGTCCCCTATCCTGCATGTTTGCGGTCAGCACTTGTCACTACACTATTTCCTCCCTTATAAAAAGCTCACTGTTTAGTATTAAACACAATAGCATATAAATGTTAATATATATACAAAACAAAAGCTATTGAAAAAGTTAAAGATGTTTAATTACAGTTTTCTTCATTCAGCTAAAGCCAGCTTGGTATGTAATTGTTTGTGTTCTTTTCCAGGTTGGGTAGCATCATACCTTTACTCCATTTGTGTTGACGTCTACTACATTATTGTGAGCATCCGTTTGGAATTTCCACCAGATGCCAGCATTCACTCGTAGGATTTATGCCAGTTGCTTCAGTTTCCAAAGAAGTGTCATCTGTAATCACCATCCTTAAGCCATCATCGTATGTGTATCTTGGGATTCAAGCCTACCCTTATTGCTGGTGTGTGTAACCACACTATGTCACTTACTTTATATGTTTTCCCAGAGCACCAGCGTCATACTACATCTTTTTGTCTTTCCTGTCACACTTTGAAATTTTTCGGACTTGTTCATATTCAATTCTAGGTGATTACGGATATACACTGTATATGAAGTGGGTGTAACTACTTATTCTACTTACTACGTTGATATTTTATACACTCTATCGATTGTTAAAAGAGTTTGTCTTCCGAACTTAACCTCAAAGGGGGTTTTCTTGGTAATCTAATTTATGATTGAATTCTATTCATCATTAGCTGAGGAAACTTTTACTTCCAAGTCTTTTTAATTTTCATTTACCCACTGAGATATCATGTCAATTAATGTAAGATTAAATCGTTCCAATAAACCACCTGATACTGGGTGGTATATCTTTGATTGCGTCTTCAAAATCTGTAATATATTGCACAAGTTTTGATTAATATCCCGTTGAATTTTCTGCCTTGTTCGGTGTGAAATTCAGTAGGGACACCGAACTCTGCTGTTGAATTCATCGCCCAGGACTCTTGCCACAGTGACTACTTTGTGGCTTGGCAGAGACGCTCCAGCCGCCAAGATACTTGCTCTTCAGGCTCTTTGAATTTGTTGAGCCAGACCAAAGCTATATGATCTGTGTGCACATGCATTGCCTCACCTCCTTCAAGATAGAAGCAAAAGCAGTGGAGACAATCAACAAGGGCCAATATTTCTTTGCGTGACGCACAATACCTGCCTCTCTGTCTTAGTAAGGGATGGATCCAATAATAAACGACTTTATCTTTACCATCTGAAATTGACTAAGTCCTGCTCTGATTATAACTGCACTTGCATCAGAATCCATCAGCTATTCTTAATACGGACGGGAAACCCTGAAATTGGAATGGTAGATATTTATTTTTAAGCTTCTCAAAGGTTGTTTCATAAGTTGCTATTGAACACAAACGGTACTCATCTGTGAGTGAGTCGCTTTATAGGTGAAGCAATCATCGCAAATTGCTATTTATGGTGATAGTATCCAAACGTTTGCATGAAAGAGTTCACTTCTTCAGCAGTTATAGAAATGGTCAGTATTTAACCTTATTTACTTTCTCTTCTGGATATAGTGAATCCCCTGCGCAAATATTTGTGCCTCAGGAAAGTAATGGTCACGCATAATTTTACATGTCTGAGGCTTTATTTTGAGGCCAGCATCGCATCTTTGGTAAAAACTTCATGCAAACGTTCCACGTTTGTTTCTCATTCCGACTCCATATTAGTCCCAACATTTAGGTACCCAGGTTTTCCACTTAATACCTGTTAAACTAAATCCATGAGGTATTGGAAGGTAGCCGGCACATTACATAGCAATATCTCATTACGTTAAATTCGTAGATACCATCTGCTGTATCAACACTGTTTTGGCACGATCTTTGGTGTTATCTCAACTTGATGATATAATGCTGCCCTGTGAGTGATGAGAACAAGGTTTTTCCTGACAAACCCTAGAGTATATCATCCAATGGCTAGGCATCTTTTACAGTCAGTTCATTGAGCTTTCTGTAGTCTACAACTAAAACGCACGTAATCATATTTCCTTCCTGTAAGAGAGTTGATGCCCATGGTAAAATATAGGGACTCACTTACCTTGTTTCTCCATGACACTGATGTCCTTATGAAAGTATTCCCGGTGTTTATGCGCAAACAACGCTGATGTTCGCTTTACTGGTCTAGCCTCACTTGTATAATTCGATGATATTTGAGGTTTGTACGACCACACTTAGGGTCATCTTGTACCACAATATCCGAAAACTCATTTAATAGAACTATTAGCGTATAGCCCAAACGGGGTAGTAAGAGTGGCGCTAAGTATATAATAGATTATTGTTTTGTTTCCAACGCATATCTCAGAACATTTCGATTGGGTAAGTTCGAACAATACAGCTCCTTGACGATGTTTGGTTTGTGAAGTGAGAGTAAGCATACAGAAGAGGAAGGGGGCGAAAGTAACTCATTGATGACCCGTTTACAACATAATAGGGTCACGTGATGTATTTATAAGTTCGGAAAGTTAGCCTATTATTGCGAGCTGTAATCAAAATACAAGCAGAGAGAATGCCATATTTGGCTAATACTTGCATGTTGGGCCTAAAGCAAACCTTCCAACTCTTCAAATTCGAAGCGACTATTCCTCCGCTGGTATAAACAGTTCGCTTCTGGCAGGAACAATGAGAGTTACCACAAGTTAGAATGAGACTCATGTATTTGATATAGGAATTTATTGGAACTTGAATATTTAACATATTGGCATGGAGCTTAACTTCCCCGAAAATTGATTATGTTCTGAGAATTAATTATGGCACACTTACCTGCCAATATAATCACAAGCCTGAAATTTAGAGTGGATTATTTAAGTGGAAATTTCGATTGCCTGGTGGGAGGCCGATGTAGGTAGGCAAAACAATATATATGGTGACTGCGAGTTTGTCAAAACTGCTGACACACATTCCCCCCATACGTGTCTCTTCTTTCATTCCTTCATGAAAGTACGTGTGACCCAGGAGTCACGTTTCTTTTCTTTGTACTCTTCATCTCAATGGCCATGATATTTACAGTAAATTCTATTAAATACTTGACGTGCAAGATTAGGCCGGTGTTGGTGAATCACCAAAGACAAGGCATGAGGTCTTCTCTCGTCTAAAACTATAGTAAGTATTCCTGCCACTGTATATTGAATAGTTTGCTGCAATAAAACAGGTGTTATATTCGTCTCTGCTACAAGGATGGCGGTGGCAACTAGATATTCAGCTGGCACAGCACGCTCAATTTCCGACACTTCCTCCAGAATTTCACCGGTACCTACAAGATGTATCACAGATATTAGGTGGGCTCCAGTCTCAATGCTGCATGAATATCACTGTCTTCTATAGTACACAGAATATATTGGTCATGAAAAGTTAATTCCGAGATTCTGGATTAAACTTCGGGTAATCTTCATTCTAAGCGCTGCAGGTCAATTGCGAGAGTTGTTAAACGCTCACTCATCTTGCGTCAAGTGAAAGTGAACGCCAATCTATTTAAATCTGAAAGTAATTCTTTTTTTATAACAATCTTCAATCTCAAAACACACTTTATAAAAATATTTTCTATATATCCATGAAGAACGGTAGACTTTTTGCACTGACCTAGCAAGAGGTTGTCCCAAAAACAGAGAACGCGACTCTTCCTTCCACCAGTTAACTGCAGCCAGGAGCTTTGAAGTAAATAGCCAGTCTTCAAACGACTCTCCCGTATCCTCGCTAGATTTGTATGGAAACAAGGTCAAACTAGCTAGAGATCTAAATAAATTAATACTATTACACTTATCTTATAAGAGTGAAGAGAGCCGTTCAGCCACACTAAACTACCAGATAGTACACAGATAAACAAAAATATAGGGAAAATAATAATAATAATAATAATAAGTAATTTTTCTGTGAGAACATCCATTACGAAATCCACAAAATAAATAAACAGAACTAGACTACAATAACTCATTACTAAACTATATTTATAAACACATCACTTTATTACGAAAGTTCTACACGCATCGCATGCCACCAGTGTAACATTGCTTTATTCTACATTCACGTACAAGACTGAGAGTACCATACTACCAGCTTCGGTGGCCTCATGGTCTAACGTGCTACTCTCGTGTTGGACTATACTGCTGAAGATAGGGAGATGGGGGTTCAATCCCGGTCGGGTTCACAAAGAGGTTTTTAGTAAATGGTTTTAAACTCTCCCTCTACACAAATTCGGGTGCACTTCCTCTAAATTAAAACTTCCTAGTCCATAAACCATTATTTTAACTAGTACAGAGGTGTATAACTCGAACGGTAGTAAGATGCGGTGATATATATATATTACTATACTAGTCACCGCTCCGAGGCCAGAACTCACATCACTTGGCTGGTGGAATATTCCACCAACATTAATATATTTACGATTTGGGATAGTGTCCCGTCACAACTGTAAGGGCAACGCTTCCCCCTATCCTGCTTGTTTCCAGTCAGAACTTACCACTACATTTATTATTAATATTACAATATATTACTATTTCAACTATTTCATTGAATTATTTGTATTATTATTATTAATAATACTATATATACTTTGCACACATATTGATGGTAGCTTTTTTCTACCCAAGTTAACACATAAGGGTTATCGATGAGAAAATTAAGATCTTAGAGAAATGTAAACAAATTCTCACGGAGGGAGAGTGGGAAAACAAATAGGGGAGATCCCCCTCAATACACCCAAACATGATTCTAACTCTGGTCTCCCTGTCACCAATCCTGTCCAGTCTATTTAAAATGTGATGCCTTAGACAGGGGTGGGGGTGAGTTATCTCTTAGTATAGGAAGTCCGCATGTCATTTCACGCATTCCTCATAAGGCCACATATTCATGTACAGTAATTTTCGACAAGTTATAAAGAGGCAGTAACCCATACGAATTCAACAAATTTTAGAAACCCATAAACGAGAGAACGTTTTTATAGTCCACGGGTTTTTTTCACGCGTTTTTTACACGGACCAAGTATGTAACACTGCGCCTTCCATTCTTCATTGAATACTCCATTCTCTTCTTTAATTGAATTGTTCATTTATTTGTATTTGGCGTATTTGTGCTATCAAATTATTTTCTAAACGAGTGAACGAATTAAACAAAAACTTGTACTCGTTCATCTTGTTATAAAACGACAATACACATGACGGCACCACAATACACCAACATAGGTCCAAAATTAAACCGGTGTTTCCAAATCAAGCTGACGTTGTGCTAAGCTCTCAACGTTGTAACTAGCGACCAATTAATAATATGATAGTGCTCCAACGGATAAACAAATAGGTAAGAGTGGTTAATTTTTTTACATCATGCATTAAAAAGAACGATTTTTTAAATTTTAGTTTATTAAAATACACACTATTTGATACTTAATAATGTATAAATGACAAAGATACTTAGTTGACCAAATATGCTAGAAGGCCTCACCGAACACCTAAAAAGAGCACGGGTTATCCATCAATGTCTTAGTTAGACCATTCGCTCATTGACGTGTGTATTGGGAAAATTGATCTTGGTAGATTATATTAACGTATTAATGCCCTAGAATTAACGAAAATAGTTTGCTAATGTTTATCTTACTAAACTATCTTCAATACATTCAATTGTGTTTTGGAAGGAAGGGCTGTTTATTGATTGAGATGTTATTCTATGGCAGCGTTTTTAAATTTGCTCCATGAATCCCTACGCCATAGTTATTTCAGGCTCTACGAGGTAATTTCGAATGTTCTTCATTTGATTTACAAACTATAAATAGCGTAAGTATAGGATTAATCATTTTTTCAAAGCCAAAATATTAACATTACAAAGACGAAAGGAAAATATATTATTTTTCCGTTTGTCTTAGTAATTTAAACAATCACGAATGTGCATAATATTTATTTTAATGAAAGCTTGAGCGTGTATTTATTCTGGTGTAAGGGCTCCTTTGTATAAAAGGTTTGGGAGCCCCTGTCTTATTGAAATCTGTCGGGATATCCCATGTCTAAGGATATCTCGCACTGATTGGAGGGAATCTAGTTTGAGCTGAGGCAGGTACAATTGTAATCAAAATAATTTCAAGCACGATTTGACACAAGAGTGTTTAATCAAATGGTTAGGAAGGATCAGGTAGCTTAGAGGAAAAGTACTCGTATTAACGTGGAAACGAACGGAAAACCAACACTAATAGAACCAGCCAAGATTCAAACCCCTGCCTATCCTCCAACAACAAATTGTGCAACAAAAATTTAACCCCCGTTACGGCGTAAACTCTCTCGTTACATAATGACCTCTACTTCTATTGAATTATTATTCTGTTTCCTTAATGTTAATATTTAGTCATCGGTTGAATTAGATTTTTAATTCGGTCTCATTAACAACTTTTTATTTAAAAGCCTTTGTTAAATCCTCAAAATAATACAAGTAGGCTTCTCTCTTACCATAATTGAACCAGAAATTATTTTCAAAATGTTAAGTACTAAGATATTGTGAAGAATCCCATCCTTAACTTGCGCCCTCTGAATCCTTCTAGTAGACATTAAGGTCAAAGTTTAACGCGAAGAACTTCTCAAGTTGATGTTGGGTGTTAAGAGCTTTCAACCTCTCAGCCTCCTTACTGCTAACTACCACCCCTCCCTTCGTCCTCTCTAAACAAGACAAAAGGTTTATAAAGGAGAAACAATCTTACTTAGAGGTTACTAGAGCTACTGATTAATTTAAAAAGATATATTTGTAGATATTTTATAGAAAAAATCTTAACATTAACGTGAACTTTGTAATTACTGGTTAAGATAAGAACACGCAAACAAAACTAATTTAATATAGAATCTAAGGGTGCTGCTACTCTAAGGGGAATATCCTCCCACTGAAGTATTTCTTATGAGAATAGTAAAACTAAGGCTTAAAAAACCTTAAACAATCCTTAGTTATCCTAAAATACTATGTTTTGATCCTGTTAAATAAAACCTTTATTTGTTTTAGGAAGGTTAAACACTTTTTCTAACCATTTACTTCGATTTCTGAAGCGAAGCTATTTATAACGCCGTTGAAATGAGCTAGTATCACCTATTTATGATTTCTTATAAAATTATAAAACTTAATTAGGAAGATGCTTAGTGTTATTGATAAACATGTTGATTGTTGATATATTTCACCTACATTTTTGCCTGAGTCATATTTTGAAATATTGAACCCGTTCTTAAGGTCTGCAACGCGTTTAAGTAGGCTACTGATAAGCGCCTTCCTTAACTTAGAATGAATAATAAACACCCATCATAGCACAACTAAATTATTGCGATCGTAAATTTTGAAAAATGACGGCTGGACACGGAATCGATCCCGTTTTGCTCAATGTTATACATGTGTAATGTAACAAACACATGCATTTAATAAAAAAAAATTACCCGCCTTCCCTGCTTAGTTAGCTAAGGTTATATTCTACACTAAACGTGCATTAAAACGCTAACAGCCGCGCCTTTGAATGAAACCCTTCTTATCAAGTTAGAAAATAAGTTTTTGTCTAGACCAGCATTTTGACCGATATCTCTGGTGGCGATTAAACTGCCAGTGGTGGTTTCAACGCCTCTGGAGGCGTTAAAATCACCTAGTGGTAGAAATGCGAATTAAACTACACCAAGCGTTAACAGACAGTTGTGCCACAATGTCACAACAAACCTTTCAGTAGAATAATACTCTTTCTAAAGATAGTATCACGTTTTGCAATATTTTCATTCACTAAACCAAATAGTTCATCAAATAAAACCACAGACATTCTATAGTATAAAAATAACTTCTCTTGGTAAATTCTGTGATTCATAAACGTAATATGAAACTTTCCTGTTGAGAGATGATTCGATAATGTAGGGTGAGTCCACCAAAGTCTCTTTTGACGAGGTTTTTTTTTTCGAGTTTCTCCTGTACAATGTCAATTTTTAAACCATTCTGCCAAGTAGAAGCAGCAATCACGGCATTTAAACCGCTAGTGTAGAATTAGTAGCGTTATGGTAGCTGTTTAACAGTTGTGGTTTGACAGTCAGGATTCAGGAGCTTGGGTCATAAGCTAGCGGCAAAACCCCCCGTTTTAACCGCTAGTGTATAATCGGCCTAACGCGCTAGTCGTGCTGAGCTAGACTGCTGGGACGGAGAGATCAAGGTTTGAATTTTGCTTCAGGTGAATAGGGGGGTGGTTTTTCTTAAATGGTTTTCCACTCTCCTTCCACAAAAATGTGGGTTCACTTTCTCTAAATTCAACCTTTCCAATTGCTAACCCACTAGCGTAATTATTACTTAAGCGTATAGCCCGAACGGGTAGTAAGACGCCGTGCTAAATAACAAAAATAAAAAATTGAGGCAATTTAAGTTCCACCTATGGTTCAAATCATGGCAGTCTGCCATAATTTAGTCAGCCTCCTAAATCAAACTTTCTGAAATAATGTGCTCATAATATCATTTTTGACTGAATTAAATTGAACGATACAAATTACCTCTGACCTTCAGTAGATCCATATAACGTACAGTCATTAATTTGTAGATTTTAAATTTTACTGTAATGAATGATTCAACTGGCATCGGTGAACACGTGGACTAAACGTCAAGCTAGTTTATTCTCGTTTGCCGGTGACGGAGATGTCAGGGTTCGAATTCCTGCCGGGTGTACCAAAGATGCATTTTCCTAAATGGTCCCCGCCTATTCCCTCACACAAATGCGGGTATATTTCTTATTAACTTTACCTTACTCATACTTACACGACATATGGTTGTCCAGGCGAGTAGTAAGATGCAGGGGGAAAAAAAGTTATATTTAATGTATTTGGTTTAGTTGTAAATAAATAAATATTTATTTGATTATGCCCACATATCTACAAAACTTTCAACTAAGAATACTGGAAGTTTTATTATACTTAAGACACATAGAACATTATTTTACTGAACTCTACCTATAATAGGAAAAGGATTACGACTTTCTCTCAGGCCAAACTGGTTCTTGCGAAACTGCTAATGAAAAGTGTGTTGGACTTTGTTAGGAATCCCTTGAGTTTTGGGATTAACCGCACAAGGTAAAAAATGCTGGTCTCATCGTTTCTTAAATCGCTGATAATTTTCTTCTTTCTATAATACATTTTATTCTTCTTTTCTTCCAAGTTATTTAGTAAAGTACAAAACACGCTTAAGTATCATCATTTTTCACGACTCTGAACTAAACACTCATAGGCGATATGTTATTATTATTAGTATTATTAGCACCGCGTCTTACTACCCGTTCGGGTTATACGCACTTACGCAAATGTGAAATAGTAGGGTGATTGTGAGATGAAATGGAGGACCTAAAGTTTAACGTGGTATCCGAACCACGGTGGAGGCCTGGTATTCCTCACATTCACAAGTTGTGCTTAATAGACGTCTTGTCAGAGGTGAAGGAAGGGTTTGGCAATCAGATAAATCTGTGCTGGGACCTAGGATTGAGCCCCGGACCCCAGGACAGAAGTCCGACACCTTACCCCTAGACCTCCTCCCCGATTTGATTCCAGCCATTAACAATTTGTCTTTTTAATTACGTTTTACTAATTAAACAATATATTACCTCTGTAATTGTATTATTTTATGGAAAATAAAACTCCCAGGGAAGATTTATTTAAGGTATGCCCACTTCAATGGCTGAATGGTTTGATTCGTCACCCTCGTGTTATAGACTGGCCTGCATATGACGGAGATATCGGGCTCAAACCCCGGTCTGCTCTACTAAGGGTGTGTTTTTTATTAAATAGTTTCCCCTCTTTTTCCACGAAAATGTGTTTAAATTACATCTAAAATACTTCCTTCCTCATCCCTACCTCATTAGAGTAGTTATCATATATGTGTATAGCCTGAAGAGGTAGTAGGAGGTGGTGCTTGAAAAAAAAGAAAGGCTTACAAAGTAAAGTAGCTCTTACCAAGACATAATTAGATCGTCTGATGAGAGATGAATTTAGTTACTGAAGGTGTTAAATCTCGCATCACAAGCTGTTAGTGAGAATTAACTCTATCAAAGTGTGAAGTGTAACAAACTTTGCTATTAGACAAATCCTTTAAATATTCAAGGAAGTCCTTAACACCTCTCTCTGCAAGTAAGCTATGCTTTTATGATCGTTCAAAAACTAAATTATCTTTGCTTTGTTTTTTGTAGTATTTTATTGTGGCCAAGAATGAGATAAATTTCCAACCAGAACAAAAAAAAAATATTATTTGTTAATCTTAAAAAATATTTATATCTAGACTAATTTTTCTCCTGAAAATAAGTGTACATATTAACCTTATTACTGTCTAACACCCTAGTTCAATCTATAGTATGTCTGCATATTGATCTTAGGGTACAGGTTCAATTCATGGGCTGACCGAAAAATATTATAATTAGTTGAGTCTGAGTCTTACGTGTTTGTTCTAAAATTAAATTAGGCCATAAGTGGTGTACTGATATAATTAATCGGTTCAAAACTTATACGTTAAATACTCAAAGTATAAAAGGAAAATTTATCTAAGCTTGTCGTTTACATTTACGTCACTGGCAAACCAAACAATTCCAGGTTGACGACTTAGCTTGTATATCCACCTATGGGGGTGAACTTCCTAGTCATATTATAATATTATATCATTTCAGATATACAAAACCTAAATGGCTTATATTTTGTAATTAGTTGGTCTTAAACCCAAACAATCTTATATAATTCTAAGCGGAATCATTTTTAAAGCAAGTAAATACCTTTTAAAAACTCAAATTTGATGATAACTAAAAGCAAGTTGTATTCTAGAGGTGTAACAGTATAGCTTTAAAATTATATTAGATTGAATTTTTAAAATTAAAAGCGTTAATCTAATTCATTTTCTGAATTAGAAGTGTCATTTTTGTTTACTTATTTCTTGTTTTATTAGGGGTAATTAACGTATAATTTCTGAAAAAACATATATCAGCTGATGGCCTACAGACCAAATAATACAAAATATAAGCAAACTTATTAGCTTATTTAATTCACCAAACACCAATTTCACTAAATATAATTCTTAAGGCCGCACGGATAATCGAACCCAGCGCCTGTATCTGAGAATATAAACGTGCCATCGACTAAGGTATGGTGTCGGGTATTCTTATTTGTACGTTCAACACAAGGGCTTTAAATGTATTACTCTGATGATTATGAATGAGAAAGGTATTATTTTTAAAATGAATCGAGAAACGAGAGCTCTCATGTGGAAAACCAACATTAGTGCAACACGAAACTTTTATGATCCAACCCACCTCTGTGGCGTGGTTGGCTAACGCGCTAGTTTTTTGTTGAGCTAGACTGCTGAGGACGGGGAAATTGAGGTTAGAATCTCGGTCGGGTAAATTGGTGTGGTTTTTACTAAATGATTTTCCATTCTCCCTCCACGCAAATGTGGGTTCACTTCCTCTAATTCTATCTTATCAATTTCTAATCCATTAGCGTAACGTAATTAGTACTTAAGCGTATAATCCGAACGGGTATTAAGACGTGGTGCTAAAAAAAAAATATTAGGATCCAAATTTCTCCACCAATGACGAGACAGTAACGTAATAGGGGCTTCACTAGGGGGAAATTCCTCTCCTTAATTACTACTATCTTTGACCCCTCAGAGAGAGAAGTATTGTGTGATCGTCAACAAACTTGAACTCAAGATATTGATAAATGTCAACGTTTCATGACTCCCTGAAACAGGACAAGTACTTTTCGCGATGCAGTTTGTATCTTTGACTAGAGCCGAGCCACTATACCGATAGAGCTAAAACTTTGTTTTCTAATATTTTCATAAGGATCTTAATAGGAATTTTTGAAATTAGATATCCAAACCTTTAGTTAAGTATAATTTACTGAAGGGCAAGAAGATAGAAAATCAATTTTCTAGAAATCCACCCTAAATATTTTGACTACATTTTATATCCAAGCATTATCAAACATTTAAAACAAAATGTCAGTTCTGTTTTTACCATTAATCTGACCTTGAGGCTACTTTACATATGCGTAAATTTCCAATTTTTATTATATCTCCAAAACTATTTGAGATACAAAAGAATCTATCACTGTAGATTTGTAGTACTATCATAAATTAAAATTTTTTATTTGAAATATGTTTTTATAAAACCAATAGTATGTTTTTGAACTAGGAGAAAACATATTTTTTTTATGGAAAACTTTGAAAATGTGAAATTGATTACTATGTTCTTTGGTGGACAGAGATATTCCTCTTTCATCAATGTTACCCTAACATTGATTATTATTTAATTTATGCTATTTGGTGGAATTTTTCAGCAAAAATGTGTATTTTTCTTTTCAAAAATATTACGAGATTCTAGTAAATTTAATTAATTTAAGGTAAAAGAGAGATAAAGTATGTGCAATACACCGTACAATGTATTTCATTTGTTCCGTATCGTTCTCTCGATATATTTTTTATGTGTGCTATGTCTCGCTACCCGTTTAGACTCCGTGCATATCTATACTATAAAGATTGGTATGTGGGAGGTTTAATTGAGAGGAAATAAACCCGCATTTTGTTAAAGCGAGAGTGCGAAACCATTTTGGATTAAACACGCTCAGTACACTCAACCAAGGTTCGAACTCTAATTAGTTTATGATCAACAATACAGTCTAATTCAAGATTAGCACCTCAGAGCATTAAACAATCGAAGTGGATTCTCCCTTTTTACTTTCTCTCTATCTTACAGGTAGAGAAAGTATTGTGATCGTCAAAAAAATCGAACTCGAGATTTTGATGAATTTTGACGTTTCATGACTTCCTGAATCCGAAAAAGTGGTTTTTGAATTTCCGTCTGTCTGTCTGTCTGTCTGTCTGTCTGTACCTCCAACTAGAGCCTAAACTATTTTACCGATTGAGCTGAAACTTGATATCTAGGGTTTTCATAGGGTTGCCCCGAGGGGTTTTTGGAATTGGATATCTACCCCTAAAATTAAGGGTAGTTTACTGAAGGGCAAAAAGAGAAAAAGTCGATTTTCTCAAAATCGGCTCTAACGATTTTGATTAAATTTCATTTATGAACATAAATAAATATTCCAAACAAAATGGCTACTCTCAATATTTCGGCAAAATCGTTTTAAGGGCTCCGGTCTGATGCGTAAATTAACATTTTTTATAATAGCTCCGAAACTATTTGAGATATGAAATTACTTAGCATTACAAATATGTATATATATTTATAATACAAATATTTTATTCGAAACATATTTTTATAAAATCAATAACTTTCAATATATACGCAATTATATATATATATTTTTAACTTTTTGGGCATTAAAGCTTAAGTATTGCGACCGTAAGAAAAACTAACCTGAAATGTTGATGGATGTCGACGTCTCATGACCCCCCGAACCCTTAAAAATAGTCTTTGCAATGCCGTCTGTCTGTGTGTCTATTAAAACTTAAAATTAAGGGTAGTTTACTGAAGGGCAAAAAGAGAAAAAGTCGATTTTCTCAAAATCGGCTCTAACGATTTTGATTAAATTTCATTTATGAACATAAATAAATATTCCAAACAAAATGGCTACTCTCAATATTTCGGCAAAATCGTTTTAAGGGCTCCGGTCTGATGCGTAAATTAACATTTTTTATAATAGCTCCGAAACTATTTAAGATATGAAATTACTTAGCATTACAAATATGTATATATATTTATATTACAAATATTTTATTCGAAACATATTTTTATAAAATCAATAACTTTCAATATATACGCAATTATACATATATTATTAACTTTTTGGGCATTAAAGCTTAAGTATTGCGACCGTAAGAAAAACTAACCTGAAATGTTGATGGATGTCGACGTCTCATGACCCCCCGAACCCTTAAAAATAGTCTTTGCAATGCCGTCTGTCTGTGTGTCTATTAAAACTTAAAATTAAGGGTAGTTTACTGAATGGCAAAAAGAGAAAAAGTCAATTTTCTCAAAATCAGCTCACACGATTTTGATTAAATTTCATTTATAAACATTAATAAATATTCCAAACAAAATGGCTACCCTCAATTTATCGGCAAAATGGCTTTAAGGGCTCCGGTCTGATGCGTAAATTAACATTTTTTTAAATAGCTCCGAAACTATTTGAGATATGAAATTACTTAGCATTACAAATATGTATATATATTTATAATACAGATATTTTATCCGAAACATATTTTTATAAAATCAATAACTTTCAATATATACGCAATTATAAGAATTTTTTTTAACTTTTTGGACATTAAAGTTTAAGTATTGCGACCGTAAAAAAAAAACTAACCTGAAATGTTGATGGATGTCGACGTCTCATGACCCCCCGAACCCTAAAAAATAGTTTTTGCAATGCCGTCTGTCTGTGTGTCTATAAAAACTTAAAATTAAGGGTAGTTTACTGAAGGACGAAAAGAGAAAAATTTGTTTTTCTCAAAATCTACTTAAACGATTTTGATTAAAATTCGTATCTAGGCGTTGATTAAGATTATAAATAAACTGGCTATTTTCATTTTCCTATGAAAATGATTTTTAGGGTACATTACAGAAGCGTTAATTTCCGTATCTCCACAACTATTGGAGAAACTAAACAACTTATCATTGCAAAATTGTAGGACTATTAGAAATAAAAAACTTTTATTTGACATATATTTTTATAAAAACAGCAGTTTCTGAGATATTTGCAAATATATTAATACAATTTTGTGAGCTTTAGTGGTAAACATATACTACTTAAGTCTTAACGCAATAATACTCCGATGCCATAGAGTAATTAAATATAAGTAAGTATCTAAAAAAAGTATGTTATTTTTCCTTAAATCTCTTAGGAGAAATGTTTGCATAGCAATGATCTATCTCCATTTTAGACTCAATAGTCAATATTTACATTTTTTATTGGTCAAAATGTATAAATGAATAATTAAATATCAATGCGATGACTTGAAGATCTGCAACACCTTATAAAATGTTAAAACTTTAACCAGAAATCGAAATTTTAATACGAAGTGTTGACCCTTGTGGAAGACATTAAACTGTTTGAAATGTTCTTAGGTGGACAAAGATGCGCCTCTTTTCTCATTGATTCTATATCATTGTATATTATTTTATGCATGTTCTTATGTGGAGTGGTGATGATACAATGTACATTATTCCGTTCAGAAATCTTACGAGTTTATAGAAAGAGAGAGAAAGTCTGTGCGGTGCGCCGTACCATTTATTTCTCCAAGTAAAAAACAAAGAGGGTTGGTTCAACAAGAATATATTACTTTTCTAAAAATAATATTGAATTCATTAGTTTATGTTATTATTAATGAGTATTATTAAAAATATTTACAATAAAAATATGTTAATATTTTCTCGCTGCGCCTTAATCGGGTTATAAATACGCATACATGGTAATTACTCTAATGGGGTAGATATGAGGAAGAAAGAATTTTAGAGGTAATCTTCTCGAATTTGCGTGTAGGCAGAGTGGAAAATCCTTTAGGAAAAGCCACCCTCAGTAGACCCGACCGGGAGTCAAACTACGATCTCCCCATCATTAGTAGGCCAGTCTAACAAGACAGTGACGCCTTAGACCATTCAGCCACCAAAGTTGGTTTTGTATTTTAATTTAAAAAAATCATGTGCATCTTCTGGTCTTGGTTTTCTTTTACCTTTCAGTCACCTTCTTTTATGAGTGGGGTGACTTGAACTATGACCAATGTCATTTTGAGATTAGTGTTCCTACTTTAACATTAAAACCCCCGTTGGATAGCTAATTATAAAAAATATATTAGGATTTCCCTGAGCTTCCCCTTGCTTCCAGTTTTTAGGGGCCTAACTACTTCATATCACAATGGTACCTCCTGCAAATCTATTTACTAATTCACTGCTATGAACAAGGGCAGTAAGTGTCTTTAATAGACTATATTTTTCTCAAACTGTCCTTCATTCAATGAGCAGCTAGATTATGAAATATATGTTTTTGTGACGAGTTTTCCTAATCCCTTTGTTTATAGCCCCTATGTATTGTGTGACCATGGAACTAAAGAATAATTCGTAGCTGTAATTTATTATGCATTAATATATCTACATCTACATCGGGTTTCAATCTCTTGGTAAGCTCCATTTCGATCCTATCATTGATGGCATCATATATAATTTCGTCTGATTGCACGGCTTGGATTCCATTGTAAGCAATTAGTGGGGTGACTCTGCATCAGACACGCTATTAGGGGGTGTTAACTACCCACTGAATGGTAATACCCTGCAGCGATCCATTTTGTGTTCAATTCCGTCGTCAATCGCTTCAGTTCGATTGCACCATTTACCAATGTACTTTGTCTCTCATGAGCTGAGACTAAAAGAGACTGATTGCCATTTACGTGTTTGGTGATATGAAGATTAAAAATATATATATATTTTGAGGTAAGGCAATACATATTTTCAGATTTGAATGTTTAGTCGCATAAGCACTGACATTGGTAGGGACGCAGACTAAATGTTAATCTCATTTGGTCTGGTTTGAAAGTGGTGGGAAGTTGAGAAGACCAGTGCTCAAGTCCTGGCTTGGTTTACTTAGGATCATTTCTCATAAATTATTTATCTACTTTCCCTCCACGCAAATGCAGGACCATACTCATCTCTATTCTATTAGTGTAAGTGTGTGCATTGCCCAGACGGGTAGTAATAAGTATGATGATAAATAAATTAAAGTCTTATAATCTCCCACTCGAGTGTGTAATAAACAGCTATATCAAATATCTGCAGCAGTGGTCGAATGGCCTAAAACGTTAGACTCGTGTTATATATGTTCGTCGTGGCACAACTTCATTCGGAGGGAAAATAGAGCTGTCTGTCCCATGTCAACTGTGGCATATAAAAGAATCCTGGAGGATATAGAAAAATATATTTTCCAGAAAAATGTACAGGCCCTTTCACACTCGCTCATAGAAATTGTTGTGTGCTGATATAAGCAGTCAGTTCAGAAAGAGCACGTTAAATACCACAAATAAATAATATAAGTTACAATATAATTAAAAATCAAAAAGGACAAGCGTGCTACTTTTCAGGATAAATATAATCTACACTTTATTCATCCTGAAAAATAGCACGCTTACCTTGTACTTTTTTTAATAAGACCTAGTTTAAAAAATAGTGTTATTCATCAAGATAGAACTGCTGGCTACCTCTTAGGATTAACAAAATGTAGGCTACCTAATATATTTGACAGGGCACGATAGTAAAAGAATTACACTTGTTTGTGATTTGCTATTATCAAGGTATGTATAGACGATAATGCCAACTTAAGGAGGATTTGTATACAAATATGACAGTAGCAGGTGACGACTTCTCCACAGTTGTATCAAAATTCAAAACATGAAATACAATCTTTCTCTAGCAATACTTATCCAGTTATCTCGTAACCACGGGAGCTCAATCCTTTTACTGACGTTAGCTTGGATATAAGTATTGAGTGGCGTATCATTGTATATTGCCATGGTAACCATAGCTGATTAAAAAGTAGGCCTAACTTTTAAATGTGTCAACCCACTCGATCCCCAATTGACCAAACAGGAATAAGCTCAGCTCTACATCCCTTACATAGAAACGTATTTTCAATTATTCCTGACCACTGAGTGATGTACCAAGTTAAGTAAGCAATTCACAGATACAGTGGTGTGGCCAAAATAAATTAAATACTGGTTTAGTAGATAGGTCTAGTATAATTTTCTTAACTTCTTTTTGCATTGCATTTTACTACTTGTTCAGACCATCACGCATATTATGTGCTAATTAAGCTAAAGAGCTAGGGATGAGGAATGTTGAATGTTAGAGGAAGTATACCCGCATTTGCGTGTGGGAATGTGGAAAACCATTTATGAAAAACCACCCGCGGTAAAACCGATTGTGATTTGAGCCCCGATCTCCCTGTCATCGGCAGTCTATTCTATTGCGAGAGTAACGCCTTAGACCAATGTGGCCACCGAAGTAGGTCATATATTAATCTCAACAGTTATTGAATATTTGGAATGGGTATTGAGAAATATAATCAACACTTTTTCTCTTCAACTAAAAATGTTCTGTTCATGACATATATTCAATAACTGTTGAAATTGCTATGCGTAGTAAACTAAAATAAATTAATCTACCGAAGTAATATTTAATTTATTTTGAACAAAAATGATATTTTCTATAAAAATTGAAAATAAATGGTACCTCACGATAACACAAACATTCTCATATCGTGTATTATAGCATCGAAGAAAGTTTTAAAAAATAATATTTATTAAACTACCCTTAAGTAAGCTTTCCTTGTAAAAAAAAACATAATCTTGTTAATCCCAATTAATACCGCTTATAAATAAATTTCAAACGAAATTGTTAAAGTTTTTTGTTACAAATTTCAATTTTTCAAAAATAAGTTATTTGCAAGCTGCCATACAAATATTTGTAGTTTGTAAAATTAAAAACGTAATCTTAGAGCAATTTTCTAAAATATCATTAATTTACCTTTTCACCTAAAAAAAAAACAAGTTTACTCTTTTACATGTATTTGTCATCGCATATATTCCCAGATGATGATGATGGTGATTATGATGATGATGATGATGATGATGATAAATAATAATATCGTCTTTAATTGTTTGAAAGTAAAACTAATGCCTATTCTCAACCACACTTACTTAACCCCTTAATAATATATCATGTTCTTATTTATATTTAGGTACTATTACTATGATAATTATAAAATATATATATAGTAATAGTTATAGTAATAATTATAAAAATTTACCATATAGCTCTTCTCATTAAACAACCCTGGCAACAAGCAACGCCACTGGTAATATGAATTATTTAAATTTTATATCTGAACAAATATATTGATAGCATATATATATAGTCACGCCTCATGACTGGGCTATTTTTACAAACAAACACATCTTTACAAGTTTATATTATGAAGCATCATATACATGGATGATGTATACTTACACATATATAGGCCTACATATCCAATGATATTAAAATAAAATGAGAGCGAGATTGAGACACAGAAAAAGAAAGAAGAATCGCATTCATTCGTTTACCTATGTAACTTTAATCAAATGTGATACTCGAAAACATGATGCGTGTTACCTGAGAACCTACCGCTATGAAAGAAGGTTTTTTTTTCTCACAATCACCCCCACCCTCGTTCCCCTAAAAGAAACTCACCATTGAGAGCATTTCTCCAGGGTAATCATGAAAAGTGGTGAGGGTCTCGGGGTAAAGTAACAGGACGCGAATCTTACCAGCCACGAGTTCTCTTTCAACCAATATGTTTTTTCTTTGTAAAGGAGGCTTAGAGAGAGAGGGGGATGCCAAGGGGAAGGAATCTCACGTGCGAGAATCATAACGGGCCGTGACGGCTGAGATAAAGGTCGGGAAGATGTCAGCTTATGTCCGCTTGCTGTCAGCGAGTAGAACGCCGGAAGAGTCACACACGAAACTTGTTTTTCGTACAGTCACGCCCACATAAAGTTGTCGTGGCTAACAAATTCATTTGTACTCATGAGGTGAGTGCTGGCGCATTTCCTCTTTTACTACCCTACTCTTCTCCATCTTTTAAAATTAAGTCATTAGTAGCGTTATCATAGATTTCCACAAATAAGAAAACAAAAATCTTATTTTTGACAGTCAGATATATTTATTTTTAACTTTCCTTATTAAAATATATTCATAAAATAAGTTTGACCCGTTCTTCGCATAGCTAAGCATTATCAAAACTATATCATATTAGAACATTCAACATCCAACTGCCAACTTTTTTGATAATTCCTTGTTGGATAATCCTAAGATAACTTTGGCAATCACATACCAAATGTAAAAGGCCTTGACATGTACAATCGCAACATATAGGCCTACAGCCCCAAACAACACTAACTAAAAATTCGTACTTCATAGGAATCCCTGCAGAAAAATACAATAAAAAACTTATATTACAGTATCAAACACTAAACTATTAATAACTTATTAACTAACATACCTATAAAAAATAAAATTACGGCTGAGTTTTTAGTTTAATATTATACATGAAATATTTTACAAGTACAAACTAATTGATATCAAGAACTAATTACAAGTATAAAATCTTGTGTAGACGAAAATGTTACAATAATTTTACATATAATTTAAATATTACAAGCAATGTTCATTTTGCTAGTCAATTCGAAACTTGTATGTACACTATTTTTTTTAATACAAAAAATACTTGACGAACCCTTTTACATTTCTAATGTTTTTAATCGAGATTGGGTCTAGCAAGAATAATATACACTTCCGTATTAAAGAGATGGATGATAGATAGATATATAGATAGATAGATAGATAGATAGATAGATAGATAGATAGATAGATAGATAATTATGGCATCTTAATTGCATATTAACCGGAAGGAATTAGCTCTAGTATATTGTGTCAGAATCATCTGATGTGACCTACTGGTACTCAATAAAGACCAACCCGCATCAATGGGCACGCAGTATAGACGTCAAGTTCGTTTAGTCTGGTTTGTCTGTTGATAGGAAGTACTGAGTACGAATCCCGGCTGGTGCTCTGAGGATGACCTTCCCTAAACGATTTCCCCCAGTCCCCTCCTCACAAATGCGTTTAAATTCACCTTATAACTCTACCTTTACCCTCTTCGGTGGCCGCGTGATCTAACGCATCACTCTCGCAGTAGATTAGACTGCGGATCACGGGGAGATCGAGGTTCTAATCTCGATCGGGTGTATGAGGGATTTTTTCCCTAAATGGTCTTCCCTCTCCCTCCACGCAAATGTGGGTACACTTCCTATAAATATAGCCTACCTAATCCCTAAAAAATTAGCGTAACTAATACATAAGCGTACAAACCAAACTGGTAGTAAGACGACGAGGTGCTAAGAAGAACTCTTACTTTTTCAATCTTATCCCATTAGTATAATTAATTTGGAGATAATCGCAGACGGTGAAACGCATTTCAAAAAATAAAAAGGAATATTCTTTCCAATTATTTATTTTTTTAGAATGCTTTTGAGCCAGCGCACGGTAGCTATTCTGATTTATTTTACCACAAACAACAATAATACTACACAAGCTATAGTAGGGTTTTAAGAGGAATAAAGGTTTAGACAATATAATAATATTTATTGATCACATTTGCGTGAATAATATATAGATTAAATATAATATATATTAAATATATACATATACTAGCATCGTGTCTTACTATATTATATTGATATTAGTTGTATATGTATTAATATTATTCATCAAAAGTAAAAGATGCAGATCAGTTAACCTATAATTATAGTATTTATTTTCTAAAATATTTTCCACAACCCCATTTGTTTAAATCTGAGGAGAAGGTGGGGCGAATGTGACCTGTAATTGGTCACACCCCCTTTTTTAGGCCAAACTAGTGTACAGATTCTGTAGTGAGCCGTCTTGTATTACATGACACTAACTTTCACCCCGTGTCAAGTCAAGTTTGTTACCTTTTTAAGCCGTCACTCTTAATAATAGAATACTGGCTATCTAGGTCCAATGACACTCAGATTAAGTGTTTTCAGTTAGAATAGAACTAAGAGAAGAACATTATTTTGTACGTTAAATAATGTCTTAGATATTAGAAGTCGAATACTCATACATTTTAATTAACTATATGGGGATAACATAAATATGTAGTTTGTGATTTAGTGTAAGCTAAATAACTTTTTGTGAATTATTTGTTTTGGGGTTAAACGTCTTTCTACTAGTCCAATTAATCTCAATATTTACACGAATAGGATAATAATTAGAAAGGTAACTTTTAAAGAAGGAGGGTGGAAAATCACCTCAGTTGGCCCAGCCTGCATTTGAATACCGAGCACCCAGTCACTGGAAAACCTGGTAAGATGACATTGTTGTCTTACACGCTTGTCTACAAAATAGATATCCCGCTTGTCTACAAATAGATATCCAACTTTAATAATTTTAATACTTGTAAAAAAAAATTTCAATAAATAAATATTAAGATCCTGAAAATGTTTTACATAGAGACTATGATAAATCTCTACGTTTTATGTGACCCCAATCCCAAGAAGCGGGTCTTAAAATGTTAGGTTTGTCCCAGAGTAGAGTCAAAATAGTTTGATGATTTTTTTTTTCAAAATTGATATTTGGATATTAAATATTTATACCACGGACTGTTTTGTTATTTATTTTGAATCCAACTCTCAAATTAAGGCAATTTATTGAATATAATTTTTTTTAATATGAAATTTTTAAAAATTAGCTTTAAAGATTTTGTTTAAAATCTATATCTGAGGAACGTTTTACAGGACAAAATAATAACACTACATGCTTTATTTTGGTGAAGAGTATTCGTTCAAGGATATATTTATTATCAATCGATAATACATTTGTGAACATTTTAAAACTTTTAAAAATGGCTGTAATGATTTGGTTAAAATGGGTATTTGATCTTTTTTAACATGATAAATAAAATAGTGTTCATTATGATTAACAAGATGAGATGTTCGTTTTTTGAGGGAAACTTCCATAAGGATAGCTTACTGAAAAACTTATTTCTGAAGATTTTGTTCCAAGCTATAATATACCACATGAGAAAGTTTGTACGAATGAGCCATGCCATTTATTTTTTATACTATTTCTGAATCCGCGTTATCTCTTTATGCGTAAAACTTCTAAATTCTTTAAATATCAGACAGCAAAGCAATTTTTTTTATGTATTTGCAGATTAGTATTATTTTTTAGAAATAAACTTTTATGTCTAAATACGATAAATACATGTACAGTACTTATCGATGATTTTAATTTCCCTGTAAATGTGAGCTTTAAACAAAATAGATTTCAAATTTAACTCCTCCTTGTTTCATTTAAACGTTTGAATTTATTATAGATAATTGTCAACTGATAAAAAGTTTTAAAATATAATTTTCTTAACCAACTGTAATGTGTTGGTCTTTTTGCAGACTTTCGAATATAGTGTTATATTTTGTAAAATTTTAAAGTTTATAATAGCATATCTGGCAGGATTACTTTCTTCTGTGAAAAAAACGTTTCTCCTGCTAGCTATGATTGTTAATTTTGATTTCCAGACTATTTTACACCTGAGAATTTACTAATTCATATTCCTCCCTCTTTCAAAAAGGTTCAGCTAATTTAGTTCAATAAGCTTAAAACTCGCCCTTTCCCATTGTTCTTGAAGGGCGAGAATGGTTAGAAATAAACCTAGGAAATAAGCTTTATTGCAAAGTGGATTAGAGGTAGTTGTTGGATTCGATAGAAGCAATTTATTTCTCTCCCCCTCCCCTTTCTTTTCCAGGACTTTCCTCTTGTCTGCAATGCCCGGTTATCTCTTTGACGTTGTTCCTATTCTTTTGTAATTACTGCAGACTAGGATTCCACCCCCTGAACCAGTCTGCTAAAGCGTATTGGTGAGAGTTGGGTAAAAAGGTATGATTAGAAAATGAGAAAGAATGGGTCTTTAGATAAAAAAAAGTTATTTTAAAGTAGAATTAACTTTTTTTTTACTTTTCATACTTTCTCACGCTTTTGTTTTAGTTTTTAACTAATGATTATGATTTTAATAGGAATTAAATTCACAAGTTTTTTTAGTTCTGTATTAACTAATATTACATTGCAGTCAGATTAATTCAACATTTCAATTAGGATGTATTAGGTTAATATTTTTTATAATGTATGGTCATTTTGAATTTTGGGTCATTTTTATGTATTCATGTTGAATAGGTAGACCCTTACATTTTTTAAATCAATTTTTGCTAATGAATAAGTAGGAGAGACTAGTATAATTTGACACTATTTTTTAGTTTATACTTATTTAGTGGCCTGCAAGGCTTTGCAACAGTAATGTTCAGATATATCACGGATAAACATATGCTTAGCTCCAAAATTACATTAAAATATAAATTGTATTTTTAAGATGTATCATTATTTTTCATACTTAAACATATACTCGGCTAACATGGCAGGCTATAGGGCTAATTTGGCAATAGTGTAGAGACAAATATTTATATATTTTTTTTCAACACACAGTTGTTGGAATGAGAGAATAATATAGGTAATTAGCTAATTAGCTTTGTATCCTCTTTTTTTTATCGTTAGAAAATGCACATTCCTCTGGTGAGACATTGCTACTAAGCCGGAGTTTGGGAGGCGATAGCTATTACTTCTGAATCAGATATTTGTGAATCAATATTATATTTACCAGAATGCAAGAGTTTAGTTGTTAAATGTTTTTTATTGATTATAAAATATGTAATATTTTAGTTTACATTTGTAAAGTACGTGTTTTATTTAATCGTACGCATATAGTATGAGTTTTTTGTTGAGCCAATTTTTAAATATTGAATTAGATTTTTAGAACACTTGGTTCATTTTTTTTAGGTTATTATTTATGATTAAAGTCTAGGCCCTGCTAGTAAAATAAACAAATGTAAAATTACCAGTCATAAATAAATAGTTGGCCCACAGGTTAGGTTCCTGGCACCTATGCTCGTAACATGTTTATCTTTGAGATAATTCCAATCTCTCGTACCCTATCTAACTTCTTTCTCATTACGAGATGACACAAATTTATCCTCACTGGGCTTCGACCCATATTAACTCGGATAACATTGGTAATCGTCTGAATCCCAGCACCAAAACACTCTAATACATTTTCTTTGCCAGTTCTTAATAAAAAAAAATAATAGGTGAAATTAATATATTTTGTCCTCCGCATATTACTATCCATTCTGGATATCTTTATTTAATTACAGTAATGGGGTAGGGATTAGGAAGCTAGTATTTATAGAACATGTGCCTGCACTTGCGTGATGTGATATTGGGAAACCATTAAGAAAAAAAATCTCCCTCAATATGTCTAGCCGGAATTCGAGCCCGAACCTCTATGCCACGGGGAAACAAGTGTAGATGAGATCGGCTTTTAGTGAATATGTATTCAGACCATTTAAAAAAAACTCTTGCTTAGCTCAAATTATATAAACATCAGTTGATATTATGGAAGGCTAGTGAGGTTTATATATAAATGTAATACTATATCAACTATACATATTTCAAATATTGTATTCTATTTATCTATTGTTTGAACTCGAGTTTGAAAGATTGATGTATGTCGATTATGTCGAAATAAAATCAACCAATGAATGAACGTGGTTGAATCAAAAACCGATAAATTAAATTATGCCAAATATTTGAGCTTCAAGTCATTATTTAAAAATAACTCAAGGCTATTTTTAATATATCAGCGCTTTAGTGTCAGTACTTAAGGCCAACTCAAGGGTTCCGTGTGCCCTATATGAGACCTAAAAATTGACCCTCAGCTCTGTATAGTATAAATAAACCACACCTCCTTCATAATACCATAAAAGAGATTATGTTGTTAATAAAAAAAATTTAACACCACAAACATCATAAAAGAACTGTTCCTCAGTACACCCAGATGGATTGCATCCAAGTTTCCTTTCTCAAAAGTCCACTACACCGTCCATGAAACCTACGCCGTACTTTTTTCGAGCTGATTTTCCATACTAGACCGAAAGAGGCAACGTTCTTCCAGGAGCTTACTACGGTGCGAAATGGAGTTTCCCATTTGGGGATATTTCCTGTTATTGGAAAATAGATATTGGGTTAACGTTAACCCGATGCTCGGATCATTTGATGCCACTGGAATGGGAGAACATAAAGTGATCTTGTTATTTTAGACAAATCAATTGCGCTGCTACAAAACCAAATATTTGAAATTTGTTGCGATGTATACTCAGAGTGTCAAAATAATTGTAAATTATACAAAAAATAAGCAAACATTAATATTTCTTCTAATTAAAACTATTTTATATAAACCTTCTAATAAATAATAACATAATTCATTAATTCAGTCAATAATTAATTCTAATATTATAATGTCATAAATTAAATAAAATTTTAAGATTGAAAATAAAAAAAATATTGTTTGACTAGACTTCGTAGCGAAAACAGATTATTATTATAAAATTATAAAAATGTAAGGTAATAATTTTGTAACAATATCGGCTATCCAGTTCGGTCGCCTGTATGTTGAATACTAGCCACTCTGGTGGCACAGAGCTTTGCCCAGGATACACCTATGAAGGTCGTAAACATCTACCAGCAATTATATGATTTGATAATAGTGATTATTGAGGTGTGGGCCAGTGTGAGTCTTAAGCATAACTTAAGTCTAACTAACCAACCTTTGGTGACCGTTGTGATTATTATTATTATATTATTACTATTATTATTATTATTATTATTATTATTATTATTATTATTATTATTATTAGCGCACTGTGTCTTACTACCCGTTCGGGTTATACGCACTTACGCTAATGTGTAATGGTTGGGTGATTGCGAAATGAAATGGAGGACCTACAGTTTAACGTGGGATCCGAGCCACGGTGGAGGCCTGGCATTCCTCACATTCACAAGTTGTGATTAATAGAAGTCTTGTCAGAGGTGAAGGAAGGGTTTGGCAATTAGATAAATCTGTGCCGGGACTGAGGATTGTACCACGGACCCCAGCACAGAAGTCTGATACCTTACCCTTAGACCCCCAGGTCACCTCATGTGATAATTATTCATCTCAAGAAAAAATACCATAAGTGCCCGCCGGGAATTGAACTCAGAAACCCTTGAACCGGACCCAGGTGCACTGACCACTGTACCATGGGGCCGGATAATTTTAATAGTAATACAAATTTACAATGATAAGTTAATTGGTATTACAAATAGTTGCGGAAATATGATCAAAATTTGTAAATCTACAATTATGTAAACTACGCTCAAACTCATATTCGTGGCTAAATAAGAGTCGGCATTTTATTTGTAACTAGCAGATGTACCTGGTGTTCCCCCATCAACGATTTATTTAGCTTCAAATTGGCAGAAAAAATCTTCGTTTTATTTCTTCCAACACAGTTTATAGTTAATTTTAGAAATCAAATCCAAAATTTAACATTCTTGCTTTGAGGGGAAAATGTTCGTGCACAGGTGATACTAATAATTAAATTTCAAAACTCTGCGTGCGCTAGATATCGTGCAACGCTCATGGTGGACAAACTTATCATTTTAATTATATAAAGATGTTAAACAGTAGCTAGATATGAAATTTAATCAAAATCACTACCCGATTTTTTTTCTTTTTCCATCCTTAACTAAACTGGATAGCTAATACTAAGAAAAAATCATCCAAGAAAACTTATAAGAACCCCAGCTACCAAGTTTTAACACGATCAGTAATATGGTTTGTGCTCTAGTCTCAGTAACAGACAAACAAACAGACAACATTGCCCGAAAAAAAACTTTTTCGGGTTCATGGGGTCATGAAACGTGAACATCCATCAAAATCTCGGGCTCAATATTTTGACTATGACTATACTTTATCCACCCAAGGGGTGTGATAAAGTAAAAAGAAGATTTATTAGCGGCATTAACTGTGTGAAACTCTGTAACACTGATACGCACAAGCTGAGAATGTTACACACATATTGTTACAGTTGGTAGGCCCGATGACAGGCGGGTATTAGGGAGAAACCTGTACCGGATGAAGGGTGTCCCTGAGCTTACAACTTAAAAATGCAGCTCTTGTCTGGCAATATTTACACTAACAAAGAAATTATGAGAGAATTAGCCACTAGTGATTAAAATACAATAAGATATAGACAAACATATTATTTATATAATATTATTAATTAGTCCGAAACCTTATATCAGTCAATATCGTGTCTGTCTACCGAGCTTAGGGTCCCGGGTTCAATTCTTGGAATTGCCGAAAAATGTATCATTGGAGAAATTTGGGTTTAACCTTTCACGGTGATGAATTAACTGTTGGGGTCTGGATGTTGTGTCTGTTCTAGATATACGTTAGTTAGTCAGCATATACCCGAACGGATAGTAATATTATGTAGTGCTATAAAAAATTAATAAATCGTGTGCTGATATAATCAGTCGGTTCAGAAACTGTACGCTTATATATTTCAAATAAATGAAAAAAAAAATCCTTACACAAATAATTTAATGATAGCAGTAATTTGTTTTATTAGCTTACCTATTTCTTAATTTCAGCTATGCTCCTATCTGGAAAGGTGCCCCCAAAACCATCATTGTAACGATCTCCAAAATGCATTTCGTCGCTCCTGACCGTTATTTAAATTCGGAAAGACTTAGGAAAAACCTTTTAGAGTATTTATCAAATAAACTTAAAGCAACCAACATGACAAAAGGTCACGAATTCATCTTATTTGTCGAATTAGCCACCATTTATCAAAAGTGTCAGATGCGCAACATGATGTTTGGTGTATAAATGTATTAAAGTAAATCTATTAACTTAAACTAACGGCCAATATTGATAAGTTTTGCACATTTATGTGTACATTAGCCCCACGTCTTTTTAGCACCGCTTCTTAATATCCGTTGGGCTATACCTATTTAATAATTACACTAATGTGTTAGGGATTAGGAAGACTTAATTTAAAGAAAGTGCACCGAAATTTGCGTTAAGAGAGAATGGAAAACCATTTAGGATAAACTACCTCGGTGCACCCAACTGGGATCGAACTCCAATCTCCCCGTCTTCGGAAGTCTAATCTAACACGAGGGGTAGTGCGTTAGACCATGTGGTTACCGAAGTGGATCTATGTGCGCATTAAAAATATTGCGATTTTATACATTTAACATTACAAACTTCATTGATAAAATTGCTTAATAGCACGTGGAAAAGGACGTTAGTACAGTTTGATCTGGTATTTTCATAATAGGGAGGTCGGGTTTTGAATCCTGACCTTTTGTACTGGGGTGTTGTTTTCTAGTTAGCTTCCTCTTATACCTACACACAAATTTATTTCCTATGAATTCTACCTTCCTCATTCAAGCTCCATTATAATAAAATAAAATTCGTCCAGCCCGTATATAAGACGCGGTATACAAATAAATAAATCTTTAAATTATTTATAAAATCAAAATAAATTAAAGCAATTTGTTTGTGAATTGCATAGTCAAAAGTCAAAACAAAAATAATAATTATTCATAATTTATTACCAACACTACAATTGGTATAGCTGTTAAAATCTTAATAATAATTCTTAGAATTATCAAGATATGTTATACCCACTTTGGTGGCCACACGGTCTAACGGGCCCACTTCACAATAGACTAAACTGCTGAAGACGGGTAGATCGGTTCTCGATCCCGGTTGGGTGCACTGATGGTGATTTTCCTAGATAGTTTGATACTCTTCCTCCACGCAAATTCAGGAGCACTTCCTCTAAATTAAACCCTTTAATACCCAGCACATTAGTGTAACTAGTACATAGACGTATAATCCGAACGGGTAGTAAGACGCGGTGTTGAAAAAAAAATTTTACGAATATTTCCTGAAAGCAATGTAATATCTGCAAACAGTTTGATATAACATAAACACAACAAGTTTAACCTAAAAACTTTTCCTCAATATTTCTTATTAAATAAAAGTTTAACCCAACCACTTCCTCAATATTTACTAAGAAATAATCTGACATACAACCTGGTCTTTTTATACCTAGTCCTCACATAACACTCGGCCAAATAAATCGACCGAATAAATTTGAAATGGCAAAAATTTTCCAGAGCAATATTGATAAATAAAAATTCGCAGTTTATTTTACAATGCGAAATAAAAAAAACCATTCGGAATAGTAATAAAAAACACACAGATAAAAAATATAACTTTAACTAAATGGTTGGGGATGAAGTATAGCTCTCAAAATAGTTGTCAAGTGTTACTCGTTCGAAGAAAAACTTCTAGATTGATTATATAGATGTCATATTTTTATTTTCATGTTCCATTTTCCTCCCGACAACTTTATATTGTGTGTTTACGAAAGAAACCTTAAAACGTTTTTCACTGAAAAAAGAAAACCATATTTCCTCACCCCTCACAAAAGCAGGCTTATTTATCCACAATTTATTGTTTTCTTTCCTTTGGACAAACATAAAATATCCTAGTGTAATAGAAAAAAAAAGTTAAAAGTTATTTTTCACACAAAAAACAATGCATCTGACAACAGCCTTTCTTACTTTTCGTCGCAAGTAGGTTTGATGATGTATTATTGCCATTATTCTTTAAACCAACGAGGGCGCTCCTTCTATTTATTGAAAAATTAGTGATAGATTTATAGATGATCAGGAAATTTAAAAGTTGTTTCTATTTTCTCTTAGCTCACAACAACGGCCAAACTACCTTCTAAGATATACTTTTAAAACAAAACATATACAATTCAAATATTAGGCTATATATTATACACTCGCTAGTGTCACACTGTCTAAGGTGCTAGACTCACATTCCACAAGATTACTGTTTACGTGGAAGTCAGTGTTCAAATATAGTGAAGGTGATTTTTCACGTGTGCTCGTGTGTTAGCATTTCTAGAATTACCCTCCTCACCCCTATCACCTAAGCCGTTTAGTCATCCATGCATTAAATGTATTAATGAAAACTCCATACCACAATGTATATAAAGAAGCTTAACTTAGAAAAGCATATCCAAGACAGAACTCCAACCTTTATTTAAGATTCAAATACGTGAAGAATAAATATACTTTTAATAAAATGATAATTTTTTTTAGGAAAGAGGGGTATTGGGGAAGATTCAATTCCTCTGGCCTTATAACCAGTACCCTTTAATCATTTGTTAACAAAGTGAAAAGTGAAACAAAAGCTTGCCCACCTCAATAAGTTTATTTAACTATTTCAAAACACGTTAGTGTTTCAATATTTGAGTACATTCTAGGTTGTTTGAACGAATATTTATTAGTTTTTTAGTAAAAGGATAAAAACGTAATTTTATAAAAGGATTTCAGTTTGATGAGTGCATATTTTTTTTAATAGGACGCAAACTATTATATATTCATAAAATTAAGTACTTAGTGAAAAAAGTAAAGTTTTTTTGTGTTTTACATATCTGAAGCGGGCTTTGTGTGCGGCATTAATTAACCACCATTAGAAGTGAATATATAATTATATAATATTATAATAGCTACGTATCACACACACTATTATTGACTGCCTGACTAGCTCATAAAAAATCTAAGCTACTTCTGACATAGCTAAAATACTAAATGGTTTCTTTAAGTTATAGTCAACTTGACGATTCTAAATTAAATAAGGTTTTACTGTATTTTTTATAAATTTTCTTTATTAAAAAGTTATTATAGACTTCACGCAAATATGTATTTAAAAAATAACAATTTACACTATCTAGCCTCTTTTATTTACTCTTTCATTTATATGGATGGCTGCTTAAGAAAATAACATTTTAAAACTGAAACAGATAAAATTAGACATTGTTAGATTGGCGATTTGATATAAACGTAAATTGTTATTGTGGCTAAATACATAGACCCATGTTTTCTTTGACGATATAATTTAAAAGAGGGCTCTTAAATTAATGGCCGTAACTACACAAATAGCTCTTAAAATTTTAAAAGATCTTTTCATAAATATTTTACCCAAAAAAATCATTTAAAGTAATATATTTCTTAAGTGTATTTCAAGGACTGTAAATGGGAAAGAATCAATTAATTTAAATAACATTACTAAACAAAAAAATTATCAAAAAATAGTGTGCATTTTTGGATTTGCGAAATATTTTGAACATGTACAGTACAATGCAGACTGCATAAAGGTGACAGATGGAGCTGCCTTTGTTTCACAAGTTTATTTATATTCTTTGAACGCTGGAGGAATAAGAACAGAGTTGGCTTACAACGTTCTTATCTGCTATTCTTGTCCGTTGTTTAGACTTTGCATGTATCTCAAAATAGCTTCAATCTGATAGTCTAGAGAGCTATGAGAAGAGAAAACGTATGCGGAGGTAAATAGAAGATGCTTACATTGTCTTGCGACAGATTACACTAAGGCCCTTTTTTAAAAGCTGTACCATAGTAGAAGTAATCCTGATACCTTTAAGGACAAAATATGTGTGTCTACCATACAAATAACGACGCTCTATTTGTGTGTATTTGACTAGATTATAAATCATCTTTGAGTTTGCTCTGTTAATTATTCCGTGGTCAGTTTTTACTGAAAATAATTTGTTATCTACCGACCAGCCAAAAAATTACCCGTGTGCTAGAGTTTCTTCTTATTTCTGCTTTAGTGATAATGTGTTGGTTGACTATTAACGAGCTATTCTATCTTAATTATAGGACAATTAGTATAACACACTGACACCTGAGTTAATTTACTGCCCTTAAAATAAGTCGAAGGTAAAAAAGCGAACATGAAATATTTTAGACTATGCTGGCAAGCGAATTCAGTGCCTTTATACGAAGAGATATACGCACTAACGGCTGAGATAAGGAACAAAGCGGAAGTATTTAATATACAATTATGAATATTTCATCCAAATTAGAAGAGTGTGAATAGTTTCCTTAACAAATTATTTGGAGATGTTTTTGAGAACTGTTTATATACCCATATTTAGGAAGGGAAATGGGGGTAGGGGTGGCTGGGCACGGAACCTTAAATCTATTGTAATGGACCCATAAAAAAGGGGGTTTGGTGTCATAAATCACATCTGCCGTGTGCCTCTAAAAATTGATGTCACTGAATCCCACCATTATCTTCATCCTTGATCAAATAAAATTCGGATACTTTCCATGATAAAGAAGGGATCTCGTAACCCAAATATTTTAGTGAAATATTGCATCTGTATATATAATTTGTATAGTGTGGCATTTATGCATAGATAAGTTTAATATAACAAATATAATATTATACAAAACAACATAACAAATTATATATATATACAAAAAAATTATATATTCATTATATATATTATATATATTATAATATCCAAGAAAGTGTATGTGAAAAATTGAATGGGCAGAGTCAGTAATGCGTGGATGCTGAAGGAGTGTGGTTTGAAAGGGAATCCAATATGTCAATGTGAAGAAAATTTGGCCATGTTGAGAGCATGAGTATGGATCGAGTGACGAAGCAAATATATGAGGTATAGTGGAGGATAAAAAGGAAGGGGTAGACCATGTAAGACGTGGTTAAATGTGGTAGATGAATGTGTGAAAAAGAGAAAAATTAAGAATTCTAAGAATAAAAGAGCATGTATGATTCGGTGTATGGATGTTGTTGAAGCGAAGGGAGTATGCAAAGATAGAGAAGTTAGGAGAAAGTTAGTGGGGATGGATTAAGTACGGAGTTTTTTTTAGCTATATACACAGTTTCTTGACTAGCCTGTGAGGGAACGGCTTGATTAGTTATGCATGTAAAGAGACATACTACCCAAAAGGGATCCGCAGACTAAGTGTCAAGCTCGTACAGTTTTGTTTGGTGCTGATGGGATGGTTGTAGCTAGAATCTTTGCAGGTTATACTGAGGATATTTTTTTCCTAAATGTGGTCTTACTTATCCTCCACTAAAATACGGATACATCTTCTCTAAGTTCTACCTTCCTTATCCCTACAACGCGCATAGCCCGAACGGAAATTCAAACATGGTGGGGTGTTGGGGACGTTTAATTAAATGTGTAAGCCAATAGGCTAAACGGTTAGTAAGACGCGAAGCAAAAAAAATAGAAATTAATTTTTCATATTTGTGAAACATTGAATCCTGAAAATTATTATTCAAGAATTCAAGAAAATACCAAATTCGATATTTGAAAAGACCTGTATTTAATTAACCTAAGCCAACCAAACCATATTTTTTTAGAATTATAATTTATGGTCTAGCCAAAAATAGTTATAGAAGCAACTTATAACTTGACCATTAATTTATAACTTGACTTAATTAATTTATATTTTACCATCACCTCTTAGTACACAGTACGGGCTATACGCGAATGTGGTAATTATTCTAATGAGTTAGGGATTAGGAAGGTTGAATTTAGAGGATGTGTATCAATATTTTCGTAGAGGGAGAATGGAGAACCATTTAGGGAAAACCACCCTTAGTACATATGACTGGGATTCAAACCTTGATCTCCCAATCATCGGTAGTCTAGTCTATTGGAAGAGTGACGTCTTAGACCATGCAACCATTGAAGAAAGTTTCACTGAATAAAGTTTCACATTATAAAATACATGTAATGTTCAGATACTATTTCTTGCTTTTATAGAATCATAATCATGTGGAAAAAAATAATGGTTAAAACAAACATTTTAATATGGGAAATATTTTTCTATTATTCAGATTCATTATTTAGGATTCTTAGGTAAAATACAAATCTGAATTCAATCCTTCTTTAATTTTACTGAGAAACTATGTGGTAGAAATACTTTAATGGTGTTTCCTCGAAGCACATATTTCTCTATTTTCTGTTGTCAATAAAAGAAGCTTTCCCTATTTTCAAAGAAGAGACATCTACTTCGGTTGCCGTATGATCTAAGGCATCACTCTCGCAATAAAATAGACTGGCGATGACAGTAAGATAGGGGTTCGAATCCCGATTGGGTGTACTGGGAGTGGTTTTTCTAAATGTTTTTTCCATTCTACCTCTATGTAAATGTGGGTACACTTCCTCTATATTTAGCTTTTATCACCCCTAACTCAGTATTATAATTAGTGTATATGCGTATAGCCTGAAAGGGTAGTAAAACGCGGTGCTAAAAAAAAAGAGGTGGCATGTTTTCTTTTATGAGCTACTGGAAGATATCGTCATCTCCCTCTATACCCCATCCACGAGCTACGATTAGCTGATATCACTCATGACGTCATCTAGCGGTCGTCATAGCTGGAAGATATTTTAGGGGGTTGGGGGGGAGACGAGAGGTTTTTAGGTATAAGTCCCATTATCAAGTATGCGAGCTTGAATGTTTAATAATACAGAAAAAGGAACACACACTTGCACTTCACTTTCGTGAACTTGGCATTCTCTATTCCAACATCTGTCAGGTGTTTTTGGCAGTGGCAAGCAATAACATAGTATTTTATGCATGTGTAAAACCCTAGCCTCTCAAACAGCAGGAGTGTATTGATAGGATTGGATCCAACCTCTAAAGCAGCAGGATTGTATTGATATGATAGAGTCTAACCTCTAAAAGTAGATGAATTTTGCTCTGGCAGTGTATAGCCTCTAAAGCGGCAAGTTTTTTATTTCTAACTTAGTTTAACCTCTTGGTTTAACCTCTAGAGTAGCAAAGCTTTCTCGATATGGCAGCGTATAGCCAAAAAGTAACCGAGCTTTCTTCACACGGAAGGCTCTAGCCTATAAATCAACAATATTTTATCGACATGGCAGGATCTAACCTAGAAATATACCGAAATGTCTTTACATGGCTGGCTCTAGCCTAGAAATCAGCAGGATTTTCTTGTCATGGCAGGGTGTAACTTAGAAAATAACCAAAATTTATTTACGTGGCAGGCTCTAGCCTAGAAATCAACTATATTTTCTCAATATGGTAGGGTCTAACATTAGAAAGAAGCAGAAAGTTCTTGATATAACAGGAATTAACCTATCAAGCAGCAGAATTTCTTTGGTGAGATAGATTCTAACTTCTAAAGAGGAAAGATTATCTAGATGCAGTACGCTCTAACTTTTACAAGACCAGTATTTTATAAATGTGGTAGCTATAAGTTCACATTTAACTATAATTTGTTTTAGCTACAAGTTAAATACACAAAGACCACCTGTGTTAACCTAATCTCATAAACCAAGAGAAATACCAAATTTAATTTCATAATTTGTTCCTTTCTAACCTAGTGTAACTAGTAATTATGTAAACAGTATACCTCGCTTCCTGCATTAAATAAATGGTACGGCACACCGCACAGACTTTCTCTCTCTTTCTATAAACTCGTAAGATTTCTGAACGGAATAATGTACATTGTATCATCACCACTCCACATAAGAACACGCATAAAATAATATACAATGATATATAATCAATGAGAAAAGAGGCGCATCTTTGTCCACCTAAGAACATTTCAAACAGTTTAATGTCTTCCACAAGGGTCAACACTTCGTATTAAAATTTCAATTTCTGGTTAAAATTTTAACATTTTAAAAGATGTTGCAGATCTTCAAGTCATCACATTGATATTTAATTATTCATTTATACATTTTGACCAATAAAAAATGTAAATATTGACTATTGAGTCTAAAATGGAGATAGATCATTGCTATGCAAACATTTCTCCTAAGAGATTTAAGGAAAAATAACATACTTTTTTTAGATATTGCTTATATTTAATTACTCTATGGCATTGGAGTATTATTGCGTTAAGACTTAAGTAGTATATGTTTACAACTAAAGCTCACAAAATTGTATTAATATATTTGCAAATATCTCAGAAACTACTGTTTTTATAAAAATATATGTCAAATAAAAGTTTTTTATTTCTAATAGTCCTACAATTTTGCAATGATAAGTTGTTTAGTTTCTCCAATAGTTGTGGAGATACGGAAATTAACGCTTCTGTAATGTACACTAAAAATCATTTTCATAGTAAAATGAAAATAGCCAGTTTATTTATAATCTTAATCAACGCCTAGATACGAATTTTAATCAAAATCGTTTAAGCAGATTTTGAGAAAACCAAATTTTTCTCTTTTCGTCCTTCAGTAAACTACCCTTAATTTTAAGTTTTTATAGACACACAGACAGACGGCATTGCAAAGACTATTTTTTAGGGTTCGGGGGGTCATGAGACGTCGACATCCATCAACATTTCAGGTTAGTTTTTCTTACGGTCGCAATACTTAAGCTTTAATGCCCAAAAAGTTAAAAATATATATATAATTGCGTATATATTGAAAGTTATTGATTTTATAAAAATATGTTTCGAATAAAATATTTGTATTATAAATATATATACATATTTGTAATGCTAAGTAATTTCATATCTCAAATAGTTTCGGAGCTATTATAAAAAATGTTAATTTACGCATCAGACCGGAGCCCTTAAAACGATTTTGCCGAAATATTGAGAGTAGCCATTTTGTTTGGAATATTTATTTATGTGCATAAATGAAATTTAAACAAAATCGTTAGAGCCGATTTTGAGAAAATCGACTTTTTCTCTTTTTGCCCTTCAGTAAAACTACCCTTAATTTTAAGTTTTAATAGACACACAGACAGACGGCATTGCAAAGACTATTTTCAAGGGTTCGGGGGGTCATGAGACGTCGAAATCCATCAACATTTCAGGTTAGTTTTTCTTACGGTCGCAATACTTAAGCCTTAATGCCCAAAAAGTTAAAAATATATATATAATTGCGTATATATTGAAAGTTATTGATTTTATAAAAATATGTTTCGAATAAAATATTTGTATTATAAATATATATACATATTTGTAATGCTAAGTAATTTCATATCTCAAATAGTTTCAGAGCTATTATAAAAAATGTTAATTTACGCATCAGACCGGAGCCCTTAAAACGATTTTGCCGAAATATTGAGAGTAGCCATTTTGTTTGGAATATTTATTAATGTTTATAAATGAAATTTAATCAAAATCGTTAGAGCCGATTTTGAGAAAATCGACTTTTTCTCTTTTTTCCCTTCAGTAAACTACCCTTAATTTTAGGGGTAGATATCCAATTCCAAAAACCCCTCGGGGCAACCCTATGAAAACCCTAGATATCAAGTCTCAGCTCAATCGGTAAAATAGTTTAGGCTCTAGTTGGAGGTACAGACAGACAGACAGACAGACAGACAGACGGAAATTCAAAAACCACTTTTTCGGATTCAGGAAGTCATGAAACGTCAAAATTCATCAAAATCTCGAGTTCGATTTTTTTGACGATCACAATACTTTCTCTACCTGTAAGATAGAGAGAAAGTAAAAAGTGAGTCCTGTACATCATGTTAAGAACTATTCATATCAATCAATCGTAGCTCGTGGATGGAGTATAGAGGGAGATGACGACATATCCCAGTAGCTCATGAAGGAAAACATACCGCCTCTTTTTTTTAGCACCGCGTTTTACTACCCGTTCAGTCTATACGCATATGAACTAATTTTGATACTGAACTTTATTACTTAACAATCTCTATGATGATTTTTTTTTAGAAATGTCACTATGCCTGTTTTAATTGACTTAATTTCATGATAGAATAATTTATCTTTGAATAAATTATCATCATGTTTTCTTAATTTATATTGTTCAATTTGATCAAAGAAGTACCAATTTATGTAATCAACTGTTCCATCCAAGTACATTCCTTATATTATAAATTTCAGATTTCTCCTTACTACAATTAAAATGAATACATGAATACATGTACATATAGAAGGAAAGTGAAATACAAATTAAACTAAGTCCATTGTTCAAAGGCCTGTGGGGATTTAAACCCCAACATTTCCGTCATTGTCAAAACAGACTAGATAATCTTAACAAGTGTGCTCACCACCGTAGCCTACATTTTTACTTTCTCTCTATCTTACAGGTAGAGAAAGTATTGTGATCGTCAAAAAAATCGAAGTCGAGATTTTGATGAATTTTGACGTTTCATGACTTCCTGAATCCGAAAAAGTGGTTTTTGAATTTCCGTCTGTCTGTCTGTCTGTCTGTCTGTCTGTCTGTCTGTCTGTCTGTCTGTCTGTCTGTCTGTACCTCCAACTAGAGCCTAAACTATTTTACCGATTGAGCTGAAACTTGATATCTTGGGTTTTCATAGGGTTGCCCCGAGGGGTTTTTGGAATTGGACATCTACCCCTAAAATTAAGGGTAGTTTACTGAAGGGAAAAAAACAGAAAAAGTCGATATTCTCAAAATCGGCTCTAACGATTTTGATTAAATTTCATTTATGAACATTAATAAATATTCCAAACAAAATGGCTACCCTCAATATTTCGGCAAAATCGCTTTAAGGGCTCCGGTCTGAGGCGTAAATTAACATTTTTATAATAGCTCCGAAACTATTTGAGATATGAAATTACTTAGCATTACAAATATGTATATATATTTATAATACAAATATTTTATTCGAAACATATTTTTATAAAATCAATAATTTTTAATCTATACGCAATTATATATATATTTTTAGCTTTTTGGACATTAAAGCTTAAGTATTGCGATCGTAAAAAAAACTAACCTGAAATGTTGATATTTCGACGCTCATGACCCCCGAATAAAAAATATCTTTGCAATGCCGCTGTTTGGTTTTAAAACTTAATTAGGTATTACTGAAGCAAAAAGAAAAATCATTTTCTAAATCGCTCCAACGATTTTGATTAATTTTTTTGACATTAATAATATTCCAAAAAAATCTACCTCAATATTTCGGCAAAATCGCTTTAAGGCTCCGTCTGATGGTAAATTAAATTTTTTAAAAGTGAAAATTTGGTTTAAATTACTAAGCATTAAAATATGTATATATATTTTATTACAGATATTTTATCCGAAACATATTTTTATAAAATCATTTTATAACTTTACAATCTATACGCAATTATATGTTTTTTTAATAACTTTTGTGATCTTAAAGTTAAGTATTGCGACCGTAAACTAAAAAACTTAACCTGAAATGTTGAGATAACCTCAATTGACCCCCCGAACCCTAAAAAATAGTCTTTGCAATGCCGTCTGTCTGTGTGTCTATAAAAACTTAAAATTAAGGGTAGTTTACTGAAGGGCGAAAAGAGAAAAATTTGGTTTTCTCAAAATCTACTCAAACGATTTTGATTAAAATTCGTATCTAGGCGTTGATTAAGATTATAAATAAACTGGCTATTATCATTTTCCTATGAAAATGATTTTTAGGGTACTTTACAGAAGCGTTTAATTTCCGTATCTCCACAACTATTGGAGAAACTAAACAACTTATCATTGCAAAATTGTAGGACTATCAGAAATAAAAAAAATTTATTTGACATATATTTTTATAAAAGCAGCAGTTTCTGAGATATTTGCAAATATATTAATACAATTTTGTGAGCTTTAGTTGTAAACATATACTACTTAAGTCTTAACGCAATAATTCTCCAATGCCATAGAGTAATTAAATATAAGTATCTAAAAAAGTATGTTATTTTTCCTTAAATCTCTTAGGAGAAATGTTTGCATAGCAATGATCTATCTCCATTTTAGACTCAATAGTCAATATTTACATTTTTTATTGGTCAAAATGTATAAATGAATAATTAAATATCAATGCGATGACTTGAAGATCTGCAATACTTTATAAAATGTTAAAATTTTAACAAGAAATCGAAATTTTAATACGAAGTGTTGACCCTTGTGGAAGACATTAAACTGTTTGAAATGCTCTTAGGTGGACAAAGATGCGCCTCTTTTCTCATTGATTCTATATCATTGTATATTTTTTTATGCGTGTTCTTATGTGGAGTGGTGATGATACAATGTACATTATTCCGTTCAGAAATCTTAGGAGTTTATAGAAAGAGAGAGAAAGTCTGTGCGGTGTGCCGTACCATTTATTTTAAATAGCTCCGAAACTATTTGAGATATGAAATTACTTAGCATTACAAATATGTATATATATTTATAATACAGATATTTTATCCGAAACATATTTTTATAAAATCAATAACTTTCAATCTATACGCAATTATATGAATTTTTTAACTTTTTGGACATTAAAGTTTAAGTATTGCGACCGTAAAAAAAACTAACCTGAAATGTTGATGGATGTCGACGTCTCATGACCCCCCGAACCCTAAAAATAGTCTTTGCAATGCCGTCTGTCTGTGTGTCTATAAAAACTTAAAATTAAGGGTAGTTTACTGAAGGGCGAAAAGAGAAAAATTTGGTTTTCTCAAAATCTGCTCAAACGATTTTGATTAAAATTCGTATCTAGGCGTTGATTAAGATTATAAATAAACTGGCTATTTTCATTTTTCTATGAAAATGATTTTTAGGGTACTATACAGAAGCGTTAATTTCCATATCTCCACAACTATTGGAGAAACTAAACAACTTATCATTGCAAAATTGTAGGACTATTAGAAATAAAAAACTTTTATTTGACATATGTTTTTATAAAAGCAGCAGTTTCTGAGATATTTGCAAATATATTAATACAATTTTGTGAACTTTAGTTGTAAACATCTACTACTTAAGTCTTAACGCAATAATTCTCCAATGCCATAGAGTAATTAAATATAAGTATCTAAAAAAGTATGTTATTTTTCTTTAAATCTTTTAGGAGAAATGTTTGCATAGCAATGATTTATCTTCATTTTAGACTCAATAGTCAATATTTAACATTTTTTATTGGTCAAAATGTATAAATGAATAATTAAATATCAATGCGATGACTTGAAGATCTGCAACACCTTATAAAATGTTAAAATTTTAACCAGAAATCGAAATTTTAATACGAAGTGTTGACCCTTGTGGAAGACATTAAACTGTTTGAAATTCTCTAAGGTGGACAAAGATGCGCCTCTTTTCTCATTGATTCTATATCATTGTATATTATTTTATGCGTGTTCTTATGTGGAGTGGTGATGATACAATGTACATTATTCATTTCAGAAATCTTACGAGTTTAAAAGAAAGAGAGAGAAAGTCTGTGCGGTGCGCCGTACCATTTTTTTTTTTTAATCATTGTGTTCTGCTACCTGTTCAGGTTATACGCATGTATGATAACTACTCTACTGGTGTAGGGATGGGGATAGGAGCATTTTATAAATAACCTACCCGCATTTTCCTGTAAGGAGGGTGGGAAAACACTAAGGAAAAAATCAGTAGACCCAAACGTGATTCAAACCCCGATCTCTACGTCATCATTAGGCCATTCTACCGGGCTAGTGACTCCTTACACTATTCGTCCACTGAAATGAGTCACTTCGTTATTGATACGTTCCGATACAAGAGTGCGCCAACATTTTATTTGTCCACCGCTTATTTACACCCTTACTGGCTAATCAACCGCATATTTGCAACTATGGAATAAGGATGATACCTGCTTCGGTGGCCATATAGTCTACGGCGTCACTCTTGTTTTAGACTAGACTACAGATGACGGTGATATCGGTGTTAGAATCCCGGTCGGGTGTAGTTAGGGTTGTTTTTTCAAGAATGGTTTTTCACTTCCACTCCACACAAATGCGGGTACACGTCCTCTAAATTTAACCTTCCTCATCCCTAGCTCATTAGCGTAATTAGTAAATTTGCGTATAACCTGAACAGGTAATAAGACGTATAGCTAAAAAATATAATAAGGTATGATTTGAGGAAAGGTACCCACATTTGCGCATAGGGCGAGTGGAAATAATTTATAGCCATCCAGCTTCAGTACATCAGTCAGGGATTATAACCCTCCTCGTCACCAGCAAACCAGACCAGATGAATGAAGTAAACGCCAAAAAAGCTGTCCGACCACTGTGGGTGCCAACTATGTTATTATAGGATGAGGTTTTATATTGGTTTGTTGGGGCTCATTTTTTTTTAACTGAACATACTCGTGAAAGTTGTTAGTAAAATAATTAAATGAAGGTTTTGGCCGTTTCCTGTCTACAAGGACAATATCCTATGAAATAGTCAACAAGGGCTTGTTACCGTGACCCATCTCATCTATTAAACAAGAGAGTCCCTCGAAGTGACTGTCGCCAAGTGTTTCATTATTTAGGCTGTTTGTACTTCACTTGAATTTTAGAGCTCAGTTTATTCTAGAGTTACAGTATCGTAAAAAAAATATTATTTATTGAAACGCAGGTCCGGCCAAGAATAATAAGACAGTTTGATGAGTTGGAACGTATGAGAAAAAATTCAATTTAATATTCTCTGCTCCAAGTTTTGCTACTCGTCCAAGCTATCCGCATATTTAAACCAGTAGGGTAAGGATGGCTAAGTAATAAATGAAAGTAAATTTACCGGTTATTTGTCTAGATGGATAGAAGAAAACAATTTACCAAACTAATTAGCCCCAATCAGGATTAGAATTTCAACTTCCACGTCAACGGAAAACTAGATTGGTCCTTTTTTTACAAGGGCCCACTAGCTAAGTTAATGTCTAAAATAATTTAATAGTAATAAAATAAACATATCATTGTCTTTTTCTTTATTTATTTCCATATCCTGCTTGGGTTGACCTACCTCACTACAAGATGTAAGATTGATTCTCTTAGAGGAAAAAGATAATGTTGGGTGGTGAAAATATCTCAGTATAGAAAATCAATTCATTTTATTTATTAGCTATTTAAATGTTATACGCATACTATTAAATTGATAATGATCATTTATAGGGAAAAGGAGCGTAGAACTTAGGTGAAATGTTCCACCATTAAAGTGGTAGTAGTGGGAAACTATTAAGTAAAAACCACTTTTAGTACACCCGGATCGGATTCGAAAATCGACCTCCCCATCACCGGAAAATTGACTAAATGATCTTAGTATCCAGACCACATATTCAACTTTGAGTTTTACTTTAGTTACTCACCACACAATTTTTAAACAATTATTTGTACCAACAAATTTACAAACTAACTAAACGAATGACAGAAACATCAACTAGCCCCATCCCACTTCGTTGGCTGTATGGTCTAAGGTGTTATTATTGCAGCAGACTATAATACCGATGACAGGGAGATCAAGTTTTGAATCTCGGTCGTGTATACAATAGGGTTTTTCAAAATTGTTTTCCACTCTCCCTCCACGCAAATGCAGGTAAACTTCCTTTAAATACAACCTTCTAATTCCCTAAAACTACTAGCTTAATTATTACATAAGCGTATAACCAAACGGGTTATAAGACGAGATGCTATAAAAAGATTTAGCACCAATAATTTAAATTATTCTTAAATGGGTGAACTTTTTAACAAATACTAACATATTTTGTTCCACCTTTTTTAATGGAACTGTGATCCTTTACACCTGTAAATTGGCAGCAACGACCCCTTGACTGCGACGGCTATCCACTTTACTGTCACCCTACTAAACATTTAATTAAAGTTAAACTGTTAGGTAGCGCTTACAGTTACTTACCTTTTATACAACAATTTAGAGTTCCCTTACCTAACGTTATTTTAAATTTGATACCAAACAACCCGCTTCGATGTTCACATAGTCTAAGTCGTCACTCTCACAAAAGACTAGACTGTTGTTTATGAGGAGATTTGGGTACAAATCTCGATTAAGTGTACTGAAGGTGGTTTTCCCAAAATGGTTTTCCACTCTCCCTCTACACAACTGTAGATACACTTATTCTAAATTCAACCTTCTTTAGCCCTAGCACATTGTCATAGTAAGTATTGTATCACTTTTGACAAATGAATTTCTTTAGTTAGAAACTAGATGATAATATTACATAAGGTTTAATTAGATCTTAGATTAAACAGTCCTTTGTTAATTAAGAGAAATTAAACTAGTTACCATAGATGTATACATTCCAATAGGGAAGAATTATAGTAAGCACCTAGGTAACTAGGAATCTACAGAAGTAAGGTTGAGTCTATTGTTGAGTCTAGTAACTCTTCCAATTAGAACTAACGCACATTCTTCTACGAAGGTGCATCTGCCTCAACACAGCGGCAATATATATATATATATATATATAGGAAGCAAATATTAATCTAAGGTTAAGTTCCAATACATAACAACTATCCAGCCTAGCGATTACTAGACTTAGACCTGAAAGGTATATACATGAATTATAGTTGAATAATAGTTAATGAAATCAAATTCTAGTATGTTATTGCTTAAAGATTTACTACTATGGTAGTTAAATGAGCAAGCTAGCATGAGTTAACTCCATAGAGAGTTACGTAACACAAAGAAGAGGAACTATCATTTTACAAATAGTAAATGGTGAGATACAGGAATCTAGGCAGTTAAGATACTATGACCGGTCTATTCCTAATTAGTACTGCCTGGACAATCAATAGTATATTTATACTTCCATTATGAGATACTAAGCACTAAGTAACCTGTAGCATGGCCTTACAGTATAGGGAGTCAAGACATTTCCCTAGTATTTAATACTTTGTCTTAAGGACATAGAAAAAGAAGTTAGAAACACTGATATAAAACTCATGTCATATGGACCTAGATTAATAGAGCATAAAGCCCATCATTCAAAACTACGCCATATGGGCCTATAAAAACAAGTCAGAAACTCTGACATTCAATACTATGTTATATGGACATAGAAACAAAGATTAAGAACTCTAACAATCAAAACTATTCCTTAAGGACATAGAAAAACAAGTCAGAAATTCTGACAAACAAAACTAAGTCTTATAGACATAGAAAAAGAGTAAGAACTCTAATGATCAAAACTATGCCTTTTGCCCGAACGGGTAGTAAGACGCGGTGCTAAATATTATTATTATTATGCCTTTTGGGCATAGAAAAACAAATCAGAAGCTCTGACACAAAAAAGTATGTCTTATGGACATAGTTAAAATAAGAGTACTAAGACTAACGCAGATTCCAACATTCAAATACTCATTGTCTCACACGAGGCTTCATCAGCGGTGAGGTGGAGAGACTAACGCCTCACACATCGTAGCCACCAGTTGATTTGTCTGGGGATGTAGATTTACGTCCAAGTTGCTCCTCCGTCGAATTGATACAATAGAATACAAAATGTGAAGCGAGGGATGACTGTTTTATACAACAGGACTGACGTCTTCGGGAAGGGTCTCCAGCTGGACACAAAGGGGGTAGATGAGTTTGCAAAATTGCTCCGAATGACAACTAGTGTTAAAAGAAGGTGGTGGAGAATACAGAGAAGCAGCTCTGTCATTTCATCGAAGTGGGGCCTGTGAGTAAAATGTTGTTTTGCTGAACCTCCAGAAACCATCAGCTGGTACATTTTCATGATTTTTGGGCGTTTCCCGGCAAAATGATTTCACCGTGAGTTAATATCTGCCACCCATTATTAGAATTTATTAGTTCTTGTATTTACCGTGTTAATAATATATAAGGAATTCTGAGTGTACATGTTAAACGGGAAGTTTACACGTTACAGTACATAGGCATACAACCCGAACTGGCAAATAAACATGGTGCTAAACAAATAAAATAAATATATAGATAACAAAAAGTACTCAAAGAAAATGAATGAAAGTATAGTAATGTATTAATACTCTAGAAATATTTTATTTACATTGTATTTAAAATGAGTACTGTATTCAAGTTTGTATTATTACATTCAATACCAAAATTATTAATGACTTAAGCTAAGGGGTGAGGATTGGGAGGGTACCTTAGAGGAAATGAGCTCGCATCAGTCAAGAAAAGGAATGGATAAACCAAAGTGAAAAATCATAGATGGAAATTAATTCTCAGTGTTTCCAAATCAGATTCTAACCTTAACTTCTTCATCATTGAAAATCGACTCTATAGAAAACCTGAAAAATTGTGTTTTAAATATATGTTCACATATACAAATAATTTGATCATTTAATGTAATCATTTTCACACTAAATATTTAAAACAGTTACACATTATTAAAAGTAAAATATTTTTTGTTTTTAAATGATATTACTAATACAAACAGAACAAATACACAACCATACAATTTACACAAACTAAACTACATAGACATTTACCATAAATGTATGGGCATAGTTTTAAATATCATTAAGCTTAGTGAAATACCAACAAAATACATATTGCTCACACTAGATTTAAATAATATTTGTTAAATAAATGTTTGAAGTTCTATATTTCAATTTACACAACATATTGCTGTGAAATAAAACATTTATGTCAAGTGCAACGTGGATATCAATCGTACATTGATCGTTCATTTGAATCGAGATATGTTCTACAATAAAAAATATATATTGTTTGGGGTGAAAGCTTTACTAAGCTTTGTAAAATAATAAATACGCAACCAAAACAAAATTGAATCAATAAAAGGATCATCAAGTAAACGATAAAAAATTAATTTAAAAAAAACACAAAAAAGAGCGTGTTGAAATACAATTATTGACGAAGAAGGCATAAAACCAAAATGTACTTTTTTTATTTTTTAAAAAAAGAGAGATGATTTAAATTTGAAATTCTGACACATCATGTGTTTACCATAGAAACTAGAGAAGCAAATGTATATTTAATTGTTTTGTGTTTGTAAGTTACTTAATATTCGCAGCGGTGGCCAAGTGGCTTTAGTTCATAGCTCATATTGCATTTGGTTGTTGTTAACGACTTCGAATCCCGTCTGGGTGCACGGGGAATAGTTTTACAAATGTGACTTTAATTGAGGTTGTTTCATCCTCCGCCACTTTATGTGGGCATATTTTCTCACTATCCTTATGTCTTAAACTAATTTTCTAATAGGCCTGCTTTTGAAAAAGACAGAACCTTCAAAATAGTGGGTTTATTGGCACCTGGTATTACTCTCATAGCGAACTACAACTCGCTCCAATTATGTAGAGCAGCCTCTTGAAGACTAGATTGTGCGCCCATCAGTAGGGATGAAAGAAGGCGTTGGTGTTATTTGGTCAGGTTTATCATTTATCGGTGATGGCAAAGTCTGGGTTCCCATCCCTACTAAGTGTACTGAGCTACTTTTTTCTTAGATAGTTTTACACACTTCTTTCACGCAAATGCGAGAAAGTGACCTTTAATTTTACTTTCCTCATCCCTACCTCATTAGTGTAAAACGTAGGTCTACTTATATCCCGAAAAGGCAGTAAGTAATATTTGGAGCACCTAAAAAAGGAAAGTGAATAAATTTGAGCTTTAAGAAGACGCAAACTAAAGTGTATATGTTTTGGGGTTTTTTTTTATCGGTAGTTGATCTGCTTTTGTAAGCAAAATGACTTAACGACCCTGTCCTTCAAACAGGTCTTCGGTGGGGTGAACGATTTGCGGGATAAATATTAGAGTGGATTTATGTGCAAACTTCCTCGTTGTCTATCTAAATATTTTATTAAATAAAATTATATATAATTAACATATGTTAAACAGTTCACATATAAATAGAAGGTAGGCAAAACAAAATGGTTTTATTAGTAAGTGTACATACACAGTAGCCAGTATCTTACCATGATGGTGAGACTAGCGTGCCAAGCTCTGATGAGGTATACTGGAGCTCAATTCTTAAACCTCATGTGTTTGCTCTAAAGCTGTGATAGTTTTGTAAGTAATGTTGATATAGTCACTTTGTTCTAAAGTCACACGTTAATAACTTTTATTACCGGCTCCGGCGACCGCGTGGTATAACGCGCTACTATCGCAGTAGACTAGACTATCAATGATGTGTAGATCGAGATGCGAATATAGGTCGGAGTTACTGAGGGTGGTTTTTTTCAAAATGGTTTTCCACTCTCCTCCAAGTAAATGCTGCTATACTTACTATATATACAATCTCCCAAATCCCTAAAACCATTAGCGTGATTAGTACATAAACGTATAACCCAAACGGGTAGTAAGACGCGGTGCTACTAAATATATATTAAAATAAAATATCTCATATTAGTAATAAAATCAATAATTAGAGATGATACCTTTGATAACTCGAATCCGAATATTCGAGCAATAAAATTTTTAGTGTAAAAATTTTGAATTCATATTTATTTTATAACTATTTTACTGCTTATTGATTGCTTATCCCAACATGACTATGGATAAAACTTAAAAACAAAACTCCTGAAAATGAATTTACCACTTCACTGAATAAATAATGTTATAGTAAGCGTATTAAAACAAAAAATTTTAAACATTAATTTACTATTTCTATTTTTATAATACTTTATCAATTAATGTAATGGAAGTAAACCTCTTATATAGCATGTTCTCTTAGCATACTTTATAAGATTAGGATACGTAGAATATAGGATTAGACATCTCCCTAAAAAAACACATATCGAAAATACTAATGTGATGAGTAAAAAACCAAGAGCAACCAAGTAGACTTTGACCCTTGCCTCAGCAATATTAAGTCAAGAACACTAAATAAAATGCTCGCATGAGTGGTTCCATTATTTATTTATAAAGTTAACATCAAATACCTTAAACTTTACATAATCATATTAATGACGTGTGTTTTTGTTCCAGGAAATATCCGCACCTTACGGTTCTGGACGCCGAAAGTAATCAGTACTATTGGTTGACTGTGGTTGCTCAGGATCACGGTGTGGTCCCTCTTAAATCATCGCTTGAGGTACGTGTGCATTTAATATAAATAGTCGTCAGAAATATTATTATCATTAGCACCGCGTCTTACTACCCGTTCGGGTTATACGCACTTACGCTAATGTGTAATGGTAGGGTTATTGTGAGATGAAATGGAGGACCTACAGTTTAACGTAGGATCCGAACCACGGTGGAGGTGTGGCACTAAACACGTTCACAATCTGTGATTAATACACGTCTTGTCGGAGGTGAAGGAAGGGTTTGGCAATCAGGTCAGAAAGCTTGTAATAAAGTATAAATGACACCGGATTTGATGAAATTTATTTGCGCATACCAATTAAGGTTGCAATGAAATTTTATCTTGACTATGTAAGAAAGGTTTGTGTATAAATAAAGGTGTATTGAATTTGTTAATAATGTTAGCGTCGTTGGATCTCTAAGTAAATGTGTTTTAAATATTGTCATGGTCGTTAGAAAACGTGAATAGAGATTTGTATACAAATATTACACAGATTTTTTGGATTTGTGTTTAAATACTGTACATGCATACATATTTATTGCACATCACTTTAAATTTAAATTACATTATAAATACTTTGACATAACTTAAAAATACAAATATAATGCAATACTTTTGAGATCTCTAGGAATAAGAAACATTATAACCTAATCGTTTTTACAAGCATTTGACACACAAACATATTAATTTGGAAGTTTAACTAGGTATTTATAATTTTTCAAAAATATATTAGTCTTAAATCATTACATTTATAAAAAAATTGAAAACTCAAATAATTGGAATTGAAAATATTTGAAATTTGAAACTTGAATGGACTGAAAAATAGATACGATTTATTATTTATGATGAATAAACCTTTTTCTTTATTGTCTGCCAAACTACAATAGGTTAGATATTGAAAGAAACCTACGACGTTATGAAATGAAAATAGGAATGAAAAATAAAACAGCAATACAAACTTTTGTGTGCAAAATTTCTCTAAGTCTCGTCTTGGTTGCATTTATTGAACATTCTCAATCCTCAGTCCCTTAATAAACTGATCTGTGAATTAATGCGCACATTTAGAAACAGCTTTTATAAAAAGAAGTGTTGGCCCTTTTGTAATTGTCAGCCAAATGATCACCATTCTGAGTTCTCAAAGAAATGCTTTAAGGACTCTCAGACTGGTGACTTTTATATCCAAACCATAACCAAAGTGGGGGTATTGTCTTCTTGTTCATCTTCTTCTTGTAATTGGTTTCCAGACACTGGATTATTAACGCCCCTGACCTCATTAATGTTAGCTAAGACATAAAATATCATGGTTGCTAAATCCTCACCTTAGTCTCTCAAACGGGATTCCAAACCAATATAAGGAATCGATGGAACTAAGGTAATCGCTGATGATTATCTTATAAGCACAATCGCCCATGAATATATCGATGCAATAACAGATACATGACAATAATTTGTGTAAGCCCCGTATAAGTGGGCACACTAACTAAACTCCATACTTGTATAGTTAGATTTACCTGTGATGGCAGGTCAGGGCTAATGAATCCCTCCGGGTGTACTAAAGGGTTTTTTTAAAGGTTTCTAACTATCCCTCCATGCAAATGTATGTACATTTCCTCTGTTTTCTATTTCATATTCCAAACCCATTGGTGTATTGCGGGTAACCCGAACACGTAATAAAAGGTGATACACACAAACAAAAAATTTTCAACGCTTCCATTCCACCTGATGCTTTAGAAACTAGATTTTTTATAATAAAAAAAATAACGGCTAGAACTAGATGTGCGCTACTGTGTTTGGCTCTGACTATAGAGGCTTGGAATAGATTCTTGATTAGATTTACTGAGCAGATCGACTTTCCCTCCCCTTTGTCTCTCACAATTTTATTTTCCATCCCATTTTTAATTCAAACGCTGAAGTATTACTGATTAAATACATTTGTTTTTACACACAATTTTCTTATAATACATGTATAAAATTTTTAGGATTTGGTTAAAATATAATGATTAATTTTAACACGTTTGAGATCTATTTAATTACATAATATAATAATAACAATTAAAACACTGTTAAAAGTAAAATACTATGTGTAAGTGTACTACTATCATCGCAAAAATTAATACCGGATTGTTCTTAATATTGTGAGGCTTGTCTACTCTCGAAAAGACCCCAAAAAAATGGTTGTATTCTAGGGTGTCTTCAATCATGACATGATATCAATATTTGACCAAGTTAAAAAATATGTGACGACCAAAGTACAACTAAAATTTAATTTTATAAAAGAAATCGCTTATTAGCACCAATGCTCTTATTCGTAAATTTGAAAAATGATACTGGGTTTGATTATCGTGTCCAGGTATACATTATTCAAATGGATGAATATGATACTTAATACGGCTGCACTCGTAACTTAAGGGTCATTTCCATCTTATAAGCAACGCTAGTCATGTACAATTAATTGTACGATCGTCTGTTACCTCCAAACCAATGTCCCACTAACTGATTTAATAATTGTAACGGATCAATAAACAAGAGGAGAAGGTAGTTGATAGCGGGATGAAAGGTGCTCCATTGAGATTCAGCTGTAAGAAGGATAAAAAGCCATTGAATATGGCTAAACTTATTGCAGTGCAGTGTGTCGGAATCGTGCCCATGAACACTATCCGTGCGACACTGCGTTATATTATGTCTCTCCAATGTTCACTAACCAACTCTCCCTCACTAGTGATCATGGATCTAAGGTGTGAAACTTGCATGAGTGTGAATTTCAGGTTAAGTGTAAGTCTATGCCGTAGGCATCTGGTGGCCATGGTTGAAAGCTAGGACAATACACTGGATATCATCGCTAAAGAAACTGCACAATTACTATTGGGAAACAGCGTTGTCATTCTCTCATTTTTGTGTGGTCTATTTCTCCTTAAATATAATACAAGTTTCGCAACGCTGGTTAGTCGAGGTTGCCAGTAGCTCTTTCTTATCCCAACACACCACCTCCTGACATAACTGAGAGCAAGGAGATCTGGCAACGGTTAGCTGAGAGACAGTGAAGATAAAACTTTTCTCTAAAATCCCTGTAGTTCCCTCATAAATGATATTGGGTGTTGTGTCGAACAAGCGCTAACCAGTTTGCACAAAGTTTCAAGCCGTTTTGTGAGTCGCTCGTGAAATACTGGACCACGAAGTAAGAAAACGGAACGAGACTTTTTATCTCGGCCACGTCGGTCAATCTCGATCATGGCCGACCACGCCCACGCTAAATCAGTACAGTCAGAGTCAGTTTACATTGTAATTGTATATTAGAGGAACTATATATTCGATACTATGGGAACGTGACGTCACATTTATTCAACCACCTTGAAGTATTCACGGCCAAAAATGATGGTGGCACAAAGTTGAGGCTTGAATCTCTGCCGGCTGCACTGAAGGTATTTTTCCACGTGTGATTTATCATTGATGATTTACTAACACTTATCCATACTTATTAGGGTGCATTTTGTTTTTAATGCCTTACCAATCCCTTCCTTTTTGATTAAGCCGTTAATAATCTTGGTGTTTAGAGTAGTCAGTTAAGATTACTGAGCCATGACAGTTTAATAGTATCATTCGACCGTAATATGGACACTTTTAAACTATATTTTAGCGTCCAGCTGTCGAAATTGAAAGTAAATGGGAAGTGTATGTTCTACGACACAGATCTATAATATGATATGGGTTGAGAAAAACCTTTTACAAAATACAAAATATACGTATAAAAAATTTATCAACTTTGATCAACTTTTACTGTATTATTAATGTTAATTGTTGATAATATACATTAAAAAAATGACAGTTGCAGATCACATAACTTAACATATAAATATACAGAGTGTATCTTTTGATGTGAAAATCATTTCTCAAGTAGATTCAGGACACATAAAAATTTGTCTTATTTGACTTGTTTCCGAGTGATATTAATTTTTGATTTAACTAATTCTTATGTCAAACAGAACTAGCATAAATTATTCCATTGAACTGCTTACAAACAATGATTGATGTATCATGTGTGACATTTCTGGCTATTCTTTAGACATAAAATAATATAGCATACGTTTCCAGATTGTTCTCTTGATAAGAACACTAAGTGCCAGAAATTATTACTTTGCTGTGCATTTGAAGAGATAGTTACAATGATATTGATCAGCGCACCCAAATTTCAGAATTAGAGAAAGTTTTACATAATACTGTGTGAAGAGTTTTGTGGGTCCTACAGCATTATCCGTTCCATGTTCAGCGAGTACAGGTGCCTATCAAAAATGACTTATCCCTCTCCAAGAGGTTGTTTTGTTTAGTTCCTGCAGATGTATGTCTGGGAGTTCTATTTTCTACCTTGTACATCATTTACTGATACAGCTGAATTAATTAAGATGAGATAGTCAATTTTCATAACACTCATCATTGGGCTGAATGAAAATATGCATACTATTCTTAAATCAAGGCACAAACAACCATTTCTTGAAAATGTATGTACTGGAATAATTAGTGACAGTTTAGTCAGATTATAGATAAATAGGAGAATTTTATACCAATTTCTTGAACAATCGATTGAATGGGCTGTTGAAGGAAGTCTCACTTGATATTATATATTACATGTGATTGATGGTTTATGATGCTGCACCGCATTCTAGCTGAATAGCTATTTAGTGATTTCCTAACAAGTTTAGGATCTATTGACTGACCTGCTCGCTTCCCAGACTTAAATCGGCTGTACTTTTATTTATGAATTTATCTGAATACGATTGTTTACACAATGTCCATTTATAAGATTGAAACACTCTTCCAATGTATTAAACAAGTTTGCCTGTGAATCCGAGAAAATCCTGTAGTAAAACGAATACGATTATAGGCTTGCATTTGAGGGCAAGGTGGTCATTTTAAGCATTTCCGGTAAAAGTAAATGGCTACACATGGATGGAAAGCAAAAATGGCTATATCTCGTAAACAAGGTCAAAGAAAACACATGTAAATAATATGAACTTTTTCACTCTGTTTGTGTCCCGAGTCCAGCCCCAAAAGGGACTTTACATTTTAAGGTACATCCTGTATAATAAAAGAATATTAGTAAGATTTATAGCTGTCAAAAGGTTCCCTTACTATTTAAATCGTGGTATAGCTACTTTTTAAATTGTTAGTAATGGTTCAATCGTGTAGACTATGTCAAATTATCCCTTATATAATCGAGAAGGACGTGTGACAACTTTCTTACCTCTCTCTCTCTTCTATCTCTCTCTCTCTCTCCCCCTCCAAGTTGTGGAATAGTTAGCTACCTGGTAATTCCTGTGTTAGTGACGTGTCATAGAAACCTTCTAGAGAGAACGAGGCGGTATCTGCAGTAGACACAAAATGTGAATGGGTTTGTTGGTGTCGAGCCAATGAGAGAGTTCGTCGTTCTGGCGACAGAGCATTCTGCAAGCTGCTTTCTCACTTGACGCAGTAATTAAAAATATTTCCGTCAGTGACTCTTAGAACAGATTTCCCAAGTGACATTTGAAATTGTTAATCTAAAATTTTATCAAAAGTCAATGTGTTTCTAGAGCTAATAACTTTTTTTATAAATAGTTAATCATGTATGGTTATTATTTTTTAAATAAAAAAATAAGTAGAAATTTATGGCATACCAAAAACAAATAATAAAGATAAATTTTAAAAATAGGATTTTGGCTGAATAAAAGGCGTAATCTTTTAGTCGTCCACTCATTTTTTAGGTCAGAATGGCATCGCTGTAATAGTAAATAATCAGTAAACATATTATAATTTTAATACACTATAGAACGTAATAGATCAAACACAAATATGTATACTTTCATTATTTAATGTAAGAATACAAAATGTGAAAAATATGTTTTTAAATATGTAGCTTAGTTGCCTTTTGCTAAACTATAAATTTAGATTTTAGACAAGGTGACCTGGTGGTCTAGGGGTAAGGTGTCAGACTTCTGAGCTGAGGGTCCGGGGTTCAATCCTCGGTCCCGGCACAGATTTATCTGATTGCCAAACCCTTCCTTCACCTCTGACAAGATGTGTATTAATCACAACTTGTGAATGTGAGGAATGCCAGGCCTCTACCGTGGTTCGGATCCCACGTTAAACTGTAGGTCCTCCATTTCATCTCACAATCATCCTACCATTGCACATTAGCGTAAGTGCGTATAACCCGAATGGGTAATAAGACGCGGTGCTAATAATAATAATAATAATAATAATAATAATAATAATAATAATAATAATAATAGATTTTAGACACATATCGGGGTCACTCTTATTATAAAGACTGGTGCCATGCGCTGAATCAAGTAGTACAGGTTACGTACAGTCAAATTTTAATAAGAAGAATTACTAGTTCTACTATCATACATTCATACGTCAATTAATGTGTCTTGCAGCTGTCATTTCTGATCATTAATACTATCAATACCTATAAACTAATACAAAAAAAAAATAGTAAATGCTATCAATGTTGACCGCAAACTTTTCTTCCTACAAAAGTGCAACTATAACTATTTATATTCGTACTAAGGCTAAGCAGACATATTTTTATATACATTTAAATTACCACAAATACTTTGAATTATTTGCTATGTAAACAAATTAATAAAATATTTGGAACTAATTTCGACTTACATCGTTCAAACAAAAATAAATTATACCTTGAGTTTCTTAAATAATGGACATCTGGAGCACGCTTTATAAAACGCAGACATATTTTGGGCAATTATCGTTGATAACATTTTACTATATTAATTCTATGTGACAATAATATTTATATCTTTTTATAGATTTCAGATATGCCTATTCGTGATACTTGCAACATACCTTATTTATAAATACTTGCAGCTAATATAATAGTGTAGTTGCTAGAAAACCTTTAGCAACACTTAAAGCATTATTCAAATTTAAACACTGATGTTTTCTATCTGTAGGGGTTTACAAATATTTTTGTTAGATTTTTAATTTATTATTCGAGGTTAAGAGCCTGCTTCATATAATTATGTATTTCGAACAAAAAAACTTTAAGTCTTCAAGTGCCAGTTACGTTGTCCATGACAGCTCTCGGACTTCTTTCTGGTTGCATTCTATCCATAGGACCAACCCAGCTAATGCATCTACTCAGCCATATGGGCGCGGTTATTGAATAAACATTTCAAAATATTTTCAAACATTTTTCATAGGTTTTAAAAGTAGACTATAATCGAGAGGAGGGAGTCATATCTTCTTTAGTTCGACAGTGTTGGGCACTTAAGGGGGCCGAGAAATATTTTAGATAATTTAACTTTTTTTCTTAACCAACCCTTTTCTTACGAATAAATAGTTATACTAATACATCCAATTCATGTATTTTGAAAATGTCACTTTTGATTTGTTGTTTTTATAATAATTTAGTTATTAATTACATTTTCCGTGTACCATGTACTCAAACCCTTCCGGGAATATCCGCATAGTTACTATTTAGGTAGAAGTGAACTAAGTGTCATGTTATAGGAAGTGTGCAGGAAGACTGGAAAGCAATTTAAGGGAAAATAACTCGGTTCACACGGACAGGATTTGAACCCCGACTGTCCATTACAGATAAACCAGATCAGATGAGAACCACTCATCTATGAGCATGTCAACCGGCGTGGGGTTGATTGCTACATTTTAAATTAAAATTATTATTTATAAAAAAATATGTATGCATGTAATTTTAAATTAAAATTCGGGAAAAAATTTTTTTCATAAATTACATGTTATTTATAAAATATGTGATTAATTCATAGAAATGCTTGACTTTCACCCTTAAAACACGTATCTATTGCAGTCGCCTTAAAAGTGTCCTCGTTTCGTGAGTACCACGACTGCTGTGTGCACGGAGGCTCGTGAAAGTTTAACTATATCTTCCTGTGTACCCATATGTTACCCTAGCTTCAGTAAGACTGCTTCTCTCTCTCTCTCCCCAGACTTTGGTGTCCCCAGGGGTTGTATTTGTGGTCGGAATATCCGGGAGTAAAACGTCCCTCCTTCCTTCTCCTACCCCCAACAACATCCTTTTTTTTTTTAACCCCCCTCTCCCTTCCACTTCTATTGCTACGTCTTCCCTGTATTTATTCATCTAATGTTCTCCTCTAGCTCTCTCCCACAACTCTTTTTTTTTTTTTTCATTCTTTCTTAGCTTTGTGTTATCACCACTTATTTGCTTCTTCTTTTCTCCATGACACTTTTACTGGCTTGCTAGTTGTAGTCCTGTCGCGAGGCAGATTGTCCTAGACGTTTTATTGGATTCACGGCTGTTTGTCCTCCCTTGCCGTCGACGTCTTCCCCCCCTCCCCCTTTTTTCCCTCAACCTTTCACATTACCCTTACCCAAACGTTTTCGCAACACTAGATTCTAAGTTTGTTGTTTCCTTTTATTAGAGTCCTTTCTACGTCCTTCTTGAGTACCTATTTATATGCCTTTAACTCCCGTAATACATAAGAGCCGGTCCCACATCTCGCTTAAGGGTCAGTCTCAGTGTAAAATGACACGCGTAGTATCCGTCAGTGAAGAGAGCAATGACAACATTATTTTATTTGGTCAAGAAATTGAGCTAGTCCGTATTAATGGGCACGTGAACTAAAATCAAAATAGCCTATTTTGGTTGGCCGAGGATGGAGAAATTGGGGCTTGAATCTCAGACGAATGTAGTGATAGTTGTTTTCTTTAAATGGTTTTCCATACTTCCTCCACCCGATTGCGGGAACTTTAACCTATAAATTCTTTCTTCCTCAATCTATTAGTATAAATATTCAGGTAACCTGTAAGGGTAGTAAGAGATGGAGTAAACAAGACTTTTGATCACTATCGTGGAATATATTAGTCTAAAAACTTTAATCACATTACAGGCTTTAAGTAGCTTAAACTATGGGAGTAAGAGTGCAGAATCAAGAAGGTAAAGGTTGAGATACTTATCAGAATTTTCACCTGTGGTGGGTACGGGGATAGAAGTGGGTTGAACACATCCATTGTAGAAGTACCCTTCCCTCGTAGTCAAATAACAGCTAGTCTACCCTACACATAGTTATAGTTCCATTGATCTAGGAATAACCTCGTCTGCTAGTTGAAACAGTTCATCCAATTCCATCTTAACCATGTATTAAAAGTCAAATTGCTCTATAAAGACACGATAGTTTAAAAAAATTACATAATATACTTTAATGTATGCATATGCCAAGCTAAATATTCTACAGCTGTCACTTTTGATAGATAAATATAAAGAATTTTCGTCGAAAATGGACTATTTTGCATATATTTCTTATGAACCTAAAGGGGTTTTATTTCCCCTTTTGGTGGTCAGGCTATATATGTGGGAAACTATTACCCTTCCCATTACGACTGTTTTAAAACCGTCGCTTCGCCGAACAATAGGAATCGGTTAACGATACCTACGAAAGTATAACGGGGACGACAATACGACGATGGTAAGATAACGTGAACGTTTTATTGAGCTATAAGTTCTTTGTGTAGCGTTCAAACATTGTTCTACTTGAGTAATTAAAATTTTATCTTCAAATCCAACAGATTGGGGTTTAATGCCAAAAATAAATCGCAAATATTAAAGGACTCACGCTTAAGTTAATAAACTGATACACTCTTTAATTCTTAAATGAAACATGTAGACATTCTGACTAAGAATATCGACGCTAATTAAGACTGCATTGTTAATGCCACAATACAATTTTATATCTAACTATATTGTTAATTATGTTAGTATTTTAATTCACCCCATATTATTACCCATCTACGCTATTTGTATAGTAAAATTAATGGGTAAATACTCTGATTTGTGACAAATATATTTTTAAAATTTGGCAAATATAAAAATATTGATACAATCATGTCAAACAAACATGTAAAAAAGTATTTTTGGCATTACACTCACGTAGGGGCTGAATAAAATATATACCAATGAATTAATCCACTCTTATCCAATCCCTTAACTATTGTGATCTTGTGTATAGTGAATGACCTAACAGTGGCAATGACTACAAATACTCCTAAACACGTGTTAAATATATGTTTGAACTCCGATTACGTGATTATATTTCCCCATACTTTAAGAGGTTAACGAACTCCACACTTGATAACCATGATGAATTAACTATTGACCTACAACATCCACAATACCTCTCTTTACGTATAGAATCACTTAACTCTAATAATAATTTCACCACTCGTTCGCAGTAAAACTTATTTTTATTTATTCCTCTTTATAATGCCAATCACCTCTAAAATTCTTTCACTGTTTCAGCTTCTCGCTCAAGGAATACTCTAACCAACGATATAAATAAATTATAGTTGAATGTATTCAAGGTAAAACTTGCAAAATAAAATTTGCGTGGGGGAACTCAGTCGTGAGATTGGAGAATGTGATACGTGTATCATTTGGTGTGTATGCGCGCGCGCGCGTACGTGATTAATAGTGTAACTTAGACTAAGCGCAATGTTTCTTTTCAAATAAACACTAACAATATTTTACCTGTATGCTCGCGTTTCGTAACATATTTTTATTTAGCTCTAGTTTTTTTATATTAGATATTTGTGTATCTTTTATGTGTATCATTTATTTAGCTTATATTTTAATCGTAATTCTTGATTAAATGTAAAAAAAAAATGCTAGCCTTAACTTCACCATAAAAGTAGTTTATTGTTATTCTTATTCTGTATTATTATATTTTATTATTATTATTATTATTATTATTATTATTATTATTATATTATTATTATTATTAATTATTATTACAGATGGAATTCCAAGTTTTATTGTTAAAGGCTGTGCCAGCCTTTTCAGCCCTTTGTTAGCCTATATCTTTAACATTAGCCTGTCAAATGCAACTTTTACTCTTACAGGGAAACTATCTGTTGTCATTCCTATTTATAAAAAAGGGGCAAAAACAAATTTTTGTGATCATAGACCAATTTTTTGGGCAAGCCCATTTCTTTCTTAAACACTTTCTCCAAAGTATTCGAGAAAATCACATAATATGATCATACTTTCTACCACCTTAAAAACAAACCTTCAGATAATCAACATGGCTTTATAAAAAATAATTCTACTGTCACTAAGTTAGTAGAATTTCTTGGGCATGTTGCCCCTCAAGTCTCTGCCCAAGGTCAGGTTGATGTATATATTTTGACCAAAGTAAGGCATTTGATTATGTCAGATTAGTATTATTCTCTCTAAACTTGGAAATGTTGGCCTTTCTCACTCATATGTAAATTGGTTCAGCAGTTATTTGCATGAAAGATCCTTCACTATTAAAATTGATTCACACACCTCAAATACATTTCCAGCCCCCTGTGGCATTCAACAGGGTTCTAACTTAGGTCCCCTTCTCTTTAATGTGTTTGGCAAATATTTGAACTCATCTAGTTATTTACTCTTTGCTGATGATGTAAAATTATTTAAAATTATCAAATCAATTTCAGATTGTATAGATTTATAAAATCGCATAAACGGTATTCTACAATGGTCTTTTGAAAATGGTATGCCTATTAATAAATCTAAGACCAAATCTATATATTTTACTAGGAAAACTAATCCTTTCTTTTTTACTTATAAATTGGGCAATGAAAACATAGATGGCACCCTTTATATAAATGATCTTGGTGTTCTCCTGGATAAAAAACTTTATTTCCACTATCATGTTGCCCATGCAATTTCCCAATCCTTAAAATTACTTGGACTTATTAAATTTATTACTTCATCATTTAATAAAGTTGCCTGTTTTTATGTTTGTACTACGCCCTGGTTAGATCTAAGTTAGAATATACTACTGTTGCTTGGAATTCTATTACCTTAACTGACTCTCTTAGGTTGTAAAAAGTTCAAAGGAAATTTGTCGCTGCGTGCTATGATAAATTCCTTACTAACCGGATTTATTATAATAGAATTCGAAACCTCATAGGGCTCCAAACTCTCTCCTCGCGTAGACTTTATTGTGATGCCCTTTTTGTTTTTAATATTTTCAATAGCAACATTTCTTGTAAGCTTTCCCATGATCATGTAGGCGTTCATATCCTTTCTCGGGCTTCTCGTAATCCAAAACTATTTTTTCTCAATAGCTCCTATAAGGTCCTATAGGTCATTGTATCTATAGCTCCAATTCTATATTTGTCGAATTTGACTTCTATCATAAAAGAAAAGCTAAACTCAGAGAGTTATTTAAGGAAATCCCATCTCAATAATTTATCACGTGGAGGTTCTGCCTATAATATTTAAATGTATAATCTAATATTTATTTTTTGCATATGGTTACTGCTTTTAACTACTCTTTAGTCATTTGTTATTATTGCTATTTTTTTATTCTTATCATTATTAATTACTTTTTTTGTAACTATTCATCAGTATATATAAAGATTTAGCCATTATTGCATTTCTTATGCTCTCGTGTAATTATATATATTTGTAAGGTATTTGTGTACTTTTCAGTGCTGGCCTGTTATAGGTCTTACAACTGTTGGGCAGCTCTATAATAAATGAAATTGAAATTATATTATTATTATTATTATTATTATTATTATTATTATTATTATTATTATTATTATTATTATTATTAATACCATGCATACTTGAAAGTAGACCTAGTAAATTTCTAGCTGCCAAATGAAAAGTGTACTTTAGTTTGTAGCTTCTGGACGCTAAATACCCAACATTAACAATTTGGTAAATGTGTTACACCAAGTGGACCCGACAAATTATTTTGTGTGTGTGTGTGTGTTTTTTTTTATCCTCAAGGATTATCGTCTCAAAGATTTTACGCCATAGAGACAGTACAAGTCTATTATTTTTACACATGTTAAATAGGACGTGTAAATAAAAGTGTCGTGTTTGTATTTTACTGTTTGGGAAACCATGTAAGCGTGACAATTATACCGTACCTAAAAATAAATCTAAATCCAAAAAAGAGAAGAGGTTTTTTTTTTTGTGCCCATTTTTTCTAAAGCGCCGTGTGTACTCTTACAGGGATGTGTCCAAACGGCATGTATAAAATAAAACTAGCCAGCACGTAGTGAGATAACGTGCAGTGACGTCACGTGCTATAAACGTCCACCCCCCCCCCCCCCCCGTAAACCCCCATTCGACCCATCCCTTCTTTCCTTTCTCAACATTCAAAGTACGTGCTGTTGGAGAATCCACACCCTCACCCTAACTTTTACTACCACACCCCTGTGGTGCTCGCGACTTGTAGCATCGGACTGTCGCTGGGTCGGTTAGTTTGGGGGGGCAGGGGGGGTTGAAGGGAGAGGTACTTTTTATGTGACTTTATCTTCAGAGTAATGGAGTAGCCGTGTTGACGGTAACTGTGTGTTGTTGGCCTACACCTTTGTTTTAAAATGCTATATCCCATTACACCGTCTCCATTGCCTTCTACTTAACGACCACAATTAAATAAAAGGGAGAAGGTATAATCTACATAAAGGAAAATATAAGCAGAATTAAAAATATAACAATAATATGGTTTATTCAGTATAAACGTAGATAAAGCAAAGTACAGTGGTCTCATTATATCATTCTGAATAATGCTGAAAATAATAACGTGAAGCGCAGAATGTAAACCTTCCATGTTTACATTTATTACAAGTCGTCTTTAAGAGACACAAAATTACGTAGATAATAACATCAAAAGAGAAGTTAAACTACCAAAAGTGAAGTGGAGTAAGATATCCACAAAAATGAAACAAACATTAAATATTCTTGCCTGATGGGCTCCTCAAACAATTACAAGTTACAATACGAAAATTTACAATTACATAAAACATAACGCGAGAGTTTGACTTCCAGACGCTAGTCAAAATCTCCCGGGACTAACTATATCTTAGAAAAACTAAAGAATGAAATTTAGAACAAAATTAAATTATATAAAAAAAAATAATAAGCTTAATTTTAATTCTACAGTCGCGTGAAATAGCAAAATACAAAAGTCCACACATTTTAACAATTTACATTTAAATTCACTCAATACAAAATTACCAATGGTGGATTTCAAACTAAACTAATAAACTAACCAACTAACCAACCGCGCCTAAGTGGCGGCATACAAGTTACATTTATGCGACTGAGATAATAAAGCAAAAAGTTAAATATTAAGCAAAACACAAAATAAAGATTTTAACACGAAAATATTATAAGTTGAAAATGAATAGAGTTCTTTATAAGTAACTGCCATAGTTACGTTCCAATTTATGATGTATGAATGTTTATCCGATCATTGTCCAGGTAGACGACAATGATCCGTCCTCGTTCGTAGATTTTAGATAGTCAAAGTTTTTAGACAATGTCAGCCTGTTTTATAGTGATTTTCGTTGCACGGAAAGAGGGGAGGTAATTACTAGCACGCAGTTGCTAGCTGTCATCGGTCACGTAGTCACTTTGTAGGGTTGTTCCATCGGAAAATTAGAACAAGTCGGCGATCATTGGATGTTTGTGTTGTTTGGGGAAGTTCATCTGACATCCGTCAGAGGGCGGGTGGATTGTTGTCTTCTAGAGTTCTCCATGTTGTCATTCCTCAGATTCAATCTGACTAGACGGAGAATGACCACGCGTTGATTGTAGACTCTCGTTAGCTCGGCCCCATTCTTCACATTAGCTGCACGGTGTAGTTCAGCTTTGGTGGCGGCTAGTGATAGAAGATTTCAAAGGTAAGTTCCTGAACAAATATGAGTAATATTACAGAAGATTGTACAGCATGAAATATACTGTGTCGTATTATCTTTCCGTATTAGCCTACAGGGACTACAACAGAGAAATGTACCATTGTAGGGATTCTATTTGGGTCGGAATTATTGAGCGGGTGGTATGAATTCTTGATAGTTACGTATCAACATTATAACGGGATGGATCCAATTGTAACTAACTGCAAGTTAACGTTACAAATCTCCCCCCCTTGACCAGGAGAATAAGAAGATGCAGCATCCGTCCTCAGCAAGGCGGAACATCAAAGGGCTCAAGGTTGCCTTCTTGTACATCATCTTCCCAAACAGCATGAGATCATCCATCTTTTTCAGCTCTAGATTCCATCATCTAGAGAAGCAGTCGGTACCACTACGTAGACTTTACCAGAAACCAGGAGAGAAAGGAAAACAGGATGCGCAACGAAAACTCATATACAACAAGTCTGTTGTCGATATGCAAGTGGCGTTAAGTCATACGCAACCACATGTCTAATTGTCTGTATGAACACATGAAGAATCTCTTCTTTCTTCTAAGTTCAAACTCAAGTTCTCACAATAAAGTTCACTAGACTACAAAGTCATAAAAGTTTATCCTCATGAAATCCTAAAATCCTATAGAAATCCTACATAGATGTATCGGAGGAGCGTCCCCCCCCTCAACACTTTTGAAGGTTCCTATTCAAAGGTTTGAGAGTTTCAAATGTTAGATCACTATAATCTCACTATATTCTAAAAAAGTCCATTCACAACACTCAATCTAGAATAGAGTGTCTCAAAACATAGAATAGAGAAAGTTACGTCATAATTAAATCAAAACAACATTTGATTTCGTGATCCAAATTCCATGAAGTGGAACATCAACAAATTCGTGCCATAATAATCTATAAACTATTCACTTATTTCATAAACACATAATATCCACAAGTTCAATTACGGTTCAATACCTGTAAATAACTATACACATGGCCAACAATATATATATATAACAAAACACTATATCTACAAACCACTGATATATAACATATCATTAATGGTAAACAAAATTTAAATTTTAAACACGATTTGGCTCACAGCCAGGGCACAATGCCATCAAACAAAACTCAAATTAATAAGGGATGCCAAAAGATTAATTATAGGTCCCCATATACCTATAAAAATTAAGCATGATTCCACATTATTATTAAGAGTATGAATAAACCCGGTCAATATTATAATTAACAAAATGAGATTACGTTAATTGACCGTTCATTAAATGACTCAACAATCGTCAAATAATATCAAGACACCAAGTCTTACTCAAAACAGGAATACCAAAAATATCAAATACAAGTCCCCATAAACTTATAAAAAAATTTCTTGGCATCCTACATTTACCTAAGTAAATCCAAAATGGAGTAATTAAATCTGTAAGTACAATAACTTACGAACATTATCCATTAAACTATGACATTCTAAGACGTCGGTATTAGTTTAAGATGGCTCACATGAGCTCTTCGCGTATCGGTCGGGTCTGTCTGGCACATCAACCTGACCGACACGGGTGTTAAGAAAGATTCAACTGACCAGGGTCTATCCCATCTGGGAGAGAGCCTGGCAGATATTTATTTAACGCTAGACAACATAAAAAAACAAGCACAAGAACTACAACGGGGGAAGGGGGGCATGGAAATGCGCTTGACTCGTAAGACCCATGATTCTTACGGCGCACAACTAGTTTCCTGAACTACACTTGCTCCGGACATGTCCTAACTGTTTACAATTAAAACAGCGAATTCCTGACAAAAACTTACTATCCAATGCTCGCGGGCCAATATGGTTCTTCTTCACAGGTTGCACACCCAACTGAGAAATCGCAGAATTATTCCTAGACCTACCACAATAACTAGGATTCGAACCCACGCCTGGATTGTCAACAATAAAAGGCGCATGATTTTCCAGAAATTCACTTTCAGACAACAAAGTACCTTCAATTAGGGAAGCTAGCTCATGTAACTCAACTATCGTACTAGGTTTAGAAGTAAATACAAAATGACGTCGAGACAAGGGCGACACATTCTCCAAAATAATATCTACTATCTGACATTCAGAAAGATCTAACCCTAAAACTTCAACAGCCTCAGAAATGGCCATGATGAAACTCCTTAACGACTCATCAGGACGTTGAAAGCGATGTACATACTGCTTACACAAACTATCTTTAGCTCTAGTAGGGACAAGACAGTCTAATATCTTACGACTAATAAGTTTCCAACTTAACCCATTAACTAGCCCTTCAGAAAATAAACGAGTTAAATATCCAGAAGTTTTACCTAAACACAATGCAATAAACTCGGACTCAGAACCGATATTTAAATGACAAATCCTTTGAACCTCAAGTAAAAATAAAAAAAGAGATGAGCTGTCCTGACCATCACACAGTGGTATTCGATTTACAAAATCAACGAGAATTTTACTTTGAATTTTATCACTTACCAAAGCGCGTGACATTTCAATTGGATCTCCAACCCTCACCGGTACTGAATGATGATTCTCCACTCCCACTGTTGCCTGGTCTCGAGACGTATCGCTCTCCGAAAGGATTCCCACGAGAACTGCACGAAGTCTTGCTACGGTGGTTTCTGTTGAACCTTGCAGTCCACGCTTAGCAAGCTCGGAGATAAGGCTTTCTTTATTGAGTCGGTAAACATCAGATTTAGACAACACGCTCGGCTCGCCAGTCACTACTTCCCCAGTCGAAGCGTCCGTAGTCAAATTGTGTTCCATTATGAAACAGAAAGATACAAGGTTAAACTCAGGCTATGATTTCACAACAACAACAAAAATATACAGTATAATTTTTCAACATTTTTCAGCAATGATATAGGTTATTAATTAACTAATTAAACAGGAAGATCAGTTAATTAAAAGAACAGCAGAGTGGCGCAGTGTTACACCGTCTCCGTGCCTTCTACTTAACGACCACAATTAAATAAAAGGGAGAAGGTATAATCTACATAAAGGAAAATATAAGCAGAATTAAAAATATAACAATAATATGGTTTATTCAGTATAAACGTAGATAAAGCAAAGTACAGTGGTCTCATTATATCATTCTGAATAATGCTGAAAATAATAACGTGAAGCGCAGAATGTAAACCTTCCATGTTTACATTTATTACAAGTCGTCTTTAAGAGACACAAAATTACGTAGATAATAACATCAAAAGAGAAGTTAAACTACCAAAAGTGAAGTGGAGTAAGATATCCACAAAAATGAAACAAACATTAAATATTCTTGCCTGATGGGCTCCTCAAACAATTACAAGTTACAATACGAAAATTTACAATTACATAAAACATAACGCGAGAGTTTGACTTCCAGACGCTAGTCAAAATCTCCCGGGACTAACTATATCTTAGAAAAACTAAAGAATGAAATTTAGAACAAAATTAAATTATATAAAAAAAAATAATAAGCTTAATTTTAATTCTACAGTCGCGTGAAATAGCAAAATACAAAAGTCCACACATTTTAACAATTTACATTTAAATTCACTCAATACAAAATTACCAATGGTGGATTTCAAACTAAACTAATAAACTAACCAACTAACCAACCGCGCCTAAGTGGCGGCATACAAGTTACATTTATGCGACTGAGATAATAAAGCAAAAAGTTAAATATTAAGCAAAACACAAAATAAAGATTTTAACACGAAAATATTATAAGTTGAAAATGAATAGAGTTCTTTATAAGTAACTGCCATAGTTACGTTCCAATTTATGATGTATGAATGTTTATCCGATCATTGTCCAGGTAGACGACAATGATCCGTCCTCGTTCGTAGATTTTAGATAGTCAAAGTTTTTAGACAATGTCAGCCTGTTTTATAGTGATTTTCGTTGCACGGAAAGAGGGGAGGTAATTACTAGCACGCAGTTGCTAGCTGTCATCGGTCACGTAGTCACTTTGTAGGGTTGTTCCATCGGAAAATTAGAACAAGTCGGCGATCATTGGATGTTTGTGTTGTTTGGGGAAGTTCATCTGACATCCGTCAGAGGGCGGGTGGATTGTTGTCTTCTAGAGTTCTCCATGTTGTCATTCCTCAGATTCAATCTGACTAGACGGAGAATGACCACGCGTTGATTGTAGACTCTCGTTAGCTCGGCCCCATTCTTCACATTAGCTGCACGGTGTAGTTCAGCTTTGGTGGCGGCTAGTGATAGAAGATTTCAAAGGTAAGTTCCTGAACAAATATGAGTAATATTACAGAAGATTGTACAGCATGAAATATACTGTGTCGTATTATCTTTCCGTATTAGCCTACAGGGACTACAACAGAGAAATGTACCATTGTAGGGATTCTATTTGGGTCGGAATTATTGAGCGGGTGGTATGAATTCTTGATAGTTACGTATCAACATTATAACGGGATGGATCCAATTGTAACTAACTGCAAGTTAACGTTACACCATTATCTGTTCGCTTGTCACTCACACGTGACAAAATAACAGACTCAAATAGAGACAATCTCCCGCCCCCCCCCCCCCTCTTTTTCTAATCTCTATCACTTTGTTTTTACTGCCAATACTTGATAGGGGTGTCACAGCGTAGATAATGTAACAGTACCTTGTCGCGGAAGTCCAGAGCTCGATTCTTTACCAAGACTATAATCCAATGTTCAATTTATTAGATCTACTTTCACGTATACATACGTCAAGTTATCGGTTCTCCATCTGTCATGTTTGAATGATTTTAACAATACCTATAAAATTAATAATAATATAATAGTAAACATGCTGTCAATTTTAGCAACAAAATATATATATTGTATTTTCCTATGAAAATTGGACTATCAACCTTTCCACTAGTTAACTGAAGGGGCTTCACGATTTCTCGACTTATTTTTTTGTGTCTTTCTTTTACGTTTATAGAACTCCAAGTCTTCCTACCAGTCCGGGATATCTGCATATCCACACTTATAGGTTAGTGATAAGGAAGGTATAGTTTTCAATAAGGACAGAATACAATTTTTTTACACCAAGGTGTTTTTTTTATATATGTTTCAATATCGCGTTAACACCTTCTTTTTTTTAATCATCGAGTTTCTTTACCCGTTCACATTATATTATACTCATAGGGTGCATTAGTTACGCTAATGGAGTAGGAAGGAGGAAGGTAGAATTTTAGAGTAAATATACCCACATTTAGGCGCGTGGAAAGAAAGTAGATAGCGATTTAAGAAAAAATACGTCAATTCACCTAGCCAAGATTAGAAGCCCAACATCCTCATCGCCATCAAACCACGCAAGACGTGACTAACGCCTTAAACCACAATCCCACTGGCAAGCGTTATCAGGCTTGTTAAGTGTACGTTTCAGCAGATAAGATTCATTTTCATGTTCTATTTTATTACGAGTTTATTTGAGAAGGATTTTAAAAACTGTCAACGTAGAGATTTGTGTTTTGTATAAAATAATGGACAAATATAATTTGCCCAGTATTAATACAGTAGGATTTGGCTAATTTGACATTGGTTAGTTCTAAAAATTGGATAATTTGAACCCATCATGATTCTCCATGAAATTCCTATTCCAATAAATGGTAAAAAAAAAAAACATTTAATTCTAATTTTAGAAGGAAATATTTGGATGGTTTGAATTTTGAAGCCTAAATTTCGTTAATTTTTTTCTAGTTTGTATTAATTTCAAAGCTAACTTAACTATAATTATTAAATTATCCCATAGACTAAGAATGTCACATAAAGCTGGTTATGACGTATAGTAAAAGAGAAAGAGCAGAATTCTGCACCAGTGGTGTCTAATTTTCCTAGAATAGGGAATGGGTTGGCTTTCATCGTTTTTGTGTAATTATGTAATCACCAAAGTCCCTAATGGACCGAATTAAGTCAATATTATCCGTATTTTAATTTATCTGAGTTTTTATATTTTGTGTTTAAATGATTCTTTTTTTTTTCATCTGGACTACGTGTATATTGTGTATGGGTGTGTTTTATACAATATATTTTATATAATGTATGTGTTTACGTGTATAATATTTTAAGGCTATTAATGTATTGTGTACCTGCTGCCTAGATTATATTAAAAATGATTAATTCGATTTTTTTAGATATCTCTTGGACTTCGAGTTAAATAAATTATTCTGTATAGTAAAATAATAATTTAGAAAAAAATCCTAAGATAATAGGCTAACATATTAAGAAACTTAAATATTAAAAGGGGGCGAGATCTAGAGATTTAAATATTATCATTTTTAATATAATAATTAATAACACAAGCTATTAATGATATTAATTATATAATTTAAAAAATGTGTATGTATTTTCAATAGAATGGACATTTTTTTATTTGTTTCGTTTAAATAATATTTACAGTACATCAAACCCTTCTGCATAGTCAATTTTCCTTATTTAATTTTAAATAATCCTTTGGACAAAAAAGGCGATTGCGTGCCCACTACTGAAATGCATCCTTAAGTAGTACATCTAGAAAACAAAACAAATAAAAACGAATAATTTATCATTTTTCGATAAAAAGATAATTCAACTGAACTAAGCATCAAAATAAACAGTTCACAATAACATGAAAGAGAAGACAATCAATATTATTAAATGCTTTCTATAGCTAAAAAAGTATAAACCCAATCATTCGTATTTATTGAAATCCTCTGTGAATTAATGTAGTGTACCCGGGATATATTTGGACTATATGACGACGGATACAAAATGGAATTAGGACAGCACTGAACCTTTCAAAGTCAAATTAGACATTATATTTTGGCATACTCATTCAAACGATTGAGTTCAAACTATAAATATTCACAGTAATTGTTTTGCTTTGATTAGCTATTCTAGTCGAAATAGTATCCCAGTCAAAGTTAATGTAGTTTTCGGTCATGTAAATCTAATCCCAGTCATATATTATACTATTCAGACACACACATAAATATTAATTGGAATTATAATCTATGTTAGTAATTAGGTTTTAGAGGGAAAGTCAAATTTTACAAAATTGTTAAAATACTTGTCAAAACCAAATGTGTATTCTCATTTGTTTATTTTATAAAACTACTATCTATATAATATTTATATTTATACAAACTACTATTTTATTGCCAAAATATTTTCATTAGAATTTCTAATTTGACAAGAAATGTGATTCTTTAGAATTCAATTAGTTAAAAATAATAAATTAGGTTTGACCTTAAATGTATATAGCTCAATCGACTCCAAATTTTATGAAACTAATTTCAAACTTTACAACTTTACTTTACGGTTGTGCTAACTGATCGATAATTTTTTTTTAGAAAATCACATTTTTCAATTGATTGGTCGTAGACCTACATAAAAAGTTAATATAATATTATTGAACTAAAATTGCCTGGATCTAATTTTTTTAAATGAGAAGAATATAATACGAAACCATAAAAAACAATTAATTGAACGAGATGGCAATAATGAATTTCATTAGGTAAGCTAATACAAAACTATTGAGGTCACTTAGTTGCGATTTTACCCACTTCAGTGGCCGAATGGTCTAAGGCAGCACTCTCGTAGTACACTAACCTGGTCATTATGGGGAGATCGGGGTTCCAATCCTGGTTGGGTCTACACAGTCTTGTTTTTCCTAAATGGTTTCCCACACTACTTCCACGCAAATGCGGGTAGATTACCCTATTATAATAATTATCAAATTTTCGCATAATCTGAACAGGTCGTAACGTGGTGATATAATCAAATTAATGGGAACTCTGTCAGTATGGCTTTGTGGGGGTTGGGTTGAGTAGCAATGAATAGTTACTGTGGGTTAACTAATAGTCATTTATTTAGAGACTAGATGAATATTACTAGAACGTACAGAGAGGGTGATATTGGTTAGCAATTTTAGTTATTTATATATATATATATATATATATATAACGTTACACCTGTATTAATTACGCTAATTATTTTAGGTATTATACAGGCTATAGTTATAGGAAGTTTACCCGCATTTGCATGGAGAGTGAGTGGAAAACCATTTTGGAAAACTACTCTCGGTATACTCGACCAAGATTCGAACCTCGATCTCCCCGTCATCGGCAGGCTAATATACTGTGATAGTAGCGCATTAGACCGAAGTGGGACTTCAATCAATGTTTAAATCCGTTTTACTTTTGGTTAGATTTAGTCGTAATATATTTTTAATATCTGACGAGGTCTCATTTTTTTCCTACTTTAATTTGATTGTTTTGTTTGGCTTCTCAGGGAGTACCACTGGGAATGATTGTACGTACCACTGGTGGTATTTATAACACAGTTTGTGAACCACTGCTCTAAAATACAGGACCTTCCTATATATATATATATATATATATATATATATATATATATATATATATATATACAGGACCTTCCTATATATATATATATATATATATATATATATATATATATATATAGGAAGGTCCTGTATTTTAGAGCAGTAGTTCACAAACTGTGTTATAAATACCACCAGTGGTACGTACAATCATTCCCAGTGGTACTCCCTGAGAAGCCAAACAAAACAATCAAATTAAAGTAGGAAAAAAATGAGACCTCGTCAGATATTAAAAATATATTACGACTAAATCTAACCAAAAGTAAAACGGATTTAAACATTGATTGAAGTCCCACTTCGGTCTAATGCGCTACTATCACAGTATATTAGCCTGCCGATGACGGGGAGATCGAGGTTCGAATCTTGGTCGAGTATACCGAGAGTAGTTTTCCAAAATGGTTTTCCACTCACTCTCCATGCAAATGCGGGTAAACTTCCTATAACTATAGCCTGTCTAATACCTAAAATAATTAGCGTAATTAATACAGGTGTAACGGGTAGTGAGACGTGCTAAAAAAAAAACAGTGATTGAAGGGATGGCAACAGTGATTCTAACTTGGACAGCCGGTGCATCCACGCAGTCTTGTGTTATATTTCTGAGCACCATAAAAAAAGTACCAAAATATTAAATACTCAGAATTATCTTGGAGGCACTCCAAAATACGAAAATTGTTGAGGTGGTATGTCATTCAAACAGTTTGGGAACCACTGCTTTAGAATATTTGCGAGACAATCGTCCCTCCCCAGTACTTCCATTCATACTCGGGATATTATCTCAGACTGACTGTCGCTCAGGCAGTAAGTGACACGTCACAAAGCACTAGGAGAAAGTCCTTCCTCTCCCCGCTACGGACGAAGCTAGGGGTCTTTATAGACCAAAATAGACTCTTCCCCCTCTATAAGTTTGCCATAACTACTAATAGTTTGTTTGCAACTAGACATAACACAAGTTGACAACAATAACAACTATTATAACTATTATGCTTGCGCGTGACTGTTGATATAGTAACTGCTGACACTAGTGGCTTTTATTACGTCAGTCTTGTATAACTTTAATAAAACGAAATATTGCCAAGCTTTGATATATTTTTAAAAATAAAAATAGTTTGAGGGTAGTATTGAGGGTATATAACTTATTTTTGATAATTTTATACTTTTTTAAAATGTTGTAAATTAATTTGTTTACAATTTATATTTGAAGAGTGTTTATTGTGATTAACAAGACGATATAATTGATTTTCCAAGAAAAAGATTCTTAAAGGTAGTTTAGTAAAATTCTGCGTATTTATTTTTCCTATCTATAATGTACCATTTATTACAGTAATATTTTATATGTATTGATAGTATGTATCAAAAGCTACAGCTGAATACTACATTACTTGATGTATGAATATGTTAAATTAAATATAATAACGTTTTACCCGTCTGATAAAGATCTTCCATGAAAAATGACTGTAGCATGCAAATCGTGTGCTATAATATGTGGATGCCTCATTTCTACAGGGTTACAACTTTAAAATGTAATTTTTATGTTATCAACATTAATAAACTCAGAATATCACAAAGACCACGGTTAAAATAAATATGAAAAAAGTTGTATTAATTAATCCAAATAGTTGGGTTAACGCACCCATTTCCATTCTGCTACGAACTGTTTTATTCGAATAATGAATAGTCAGTGATTTTGGAGTTTATCATTTTCATACTGATGTATCTATGTGTGTTTATGAAATGTAAGATAAGCTGTAGATTATGATGTCACTCTACCTTCACCGCACGCTCTTGAACTCTGGGCCCACCTTGTGTGACTCTAGAGGGCAGGTCACGCGGTCTTGCTCTCTGGCTTCCACGCGGGCGGGACCACAGTTCAACTCCAATCACTTGTCATTGTGTTAGTCGAACATCATAGTGCTTATTTGAATATGATGTTAAAGAGTGGTATCGGACATTGTTCTTTATTTGGATCACCTCTGATTGTAACATAACAGAAACCTGTAGACTACAAGTGACTTAAGTGGCTAAAAGAGTTTCATGAACATCACCAAACAACAAAGAGGGTTTCAAAGCAATCCAATTTAAAAAACCTAAGTAAAACCGACATTTTTAACGTTTATTTTATTATGCTATCTTTTATCTATTCCAATAAATATTTGCTTCATTTACTCAACCTAGATTCTTTTCATCCTATTTATTTGGCTACGATTAGGTTAAATCACCGTCACCATCAATATGTACACTAAAGTATAAATTAGATTAATGCTTTATTAATAAGATATTACCGCGTTATGGGAACGTGGACTAAATTTCAAGATCATTTTGTCGGAAACTCTGGTGATAAGAAGGTCTGGGTTCAATGCCCAACTAGGTATAGGCACTAGCCAGAGGTTATTTTTCTAGAGGTTTTTTCCACACTAGTTACACGAATATGGATATAGCTATACCACCATCCCTACCCTATTATTGTAATTAAACTACGATAGCTTGTACTGGAAGTAATTCACTATGCATGAAAAGAAATTTGTTACTCCTATAAAGATGATATAATTAATGGTTCTTATGAACTTGATGTTCCAGGTGTTTGTTGGTGTCGAAAATATAAATGACAACACGCCCCTGACAGAAGAGCCAGTGTACTACATATCTGTACTGGAGAACACTTCGGCGGGTAAAGTCGTGTTGCACGTGAGAGCGGAGGATCGTGACTTCGACCCTGGTCAAGAGTTATCCTATCTTATCACCGCAGGCAACGACGATAAGTTCTTCTCCCTGGACAGACACACCGGTAAGTTGGGCCTTAGTACTGAGGAAAACACCGATAAGCTCCTCTTCACACTAAGTTGACCTTACCACCGTCAGCAACACCAATAAGTTCTTATCCCTTAACAAACACACCGTTAAGTCAACCTTATTACTATGAGCATTGATGATAAGTTCTTCTTCTTTGACAAACACACTGGTAAGTCGACATTATCACCATTATCAAAGGTGATAATATCTTCTTCCTTGACAAACACTATGTGTAGGTTGGCCCTATCGTCTTGATCAATGATATAAGTTATTAACCCTTGACAAAAACGCCGTCAACCTTATCAATGTAGGCAACGTTAATCCGTTATTCTCCCTTGAGAAACACACCAAAACTGTATGTCAATACTATTACCTCGAGCACTGACGAAAAGCTCTTATCACTTGACAAACACACCGTTAAGTGGACCTAATCACCGTGGATGATGATAAGTTTTCCCTTAACAAATACACCAGTAGCGTGACTTCCTTTTTTAATTAGTTCGTTACCACCACAGTTATTAACGTCTGGCTTAATCCAAGGAGTAGAGATTAATAGAGAAGGTTTAGTAGAAGTTTACCCGTATTAGCATGGAGAGGAGATGGTTAATTCGTAGTGATAAATCACAATCATGTGAAATACTACCCCTAGTTTATCCATTCAAGATTTGAACCTTGAAGTCCCTGTCACCGAAAATCTAATATATTGCTAACCTGATTCATTATGCCGTATGACTATTTGTCTGAGTTATGTCTTACACTAACACTTGTATAAACATAGTATGTATGCACTATACATATTTATATTATATTTTAAGGAATTAATCAGTATTTTTCCTACGGAAACTAAAATATAACTATTGAAAAACAAATTACTGCTCCCGGTTGAGGTTGAACCAAGGCCACTCATTCCAGAGCCATAAATATTAACTAGAACACTCACCCTACCAATTAGAAGGTTTATAAAAGGAATATGATGTTGAAATAATATATTTAAGCATAATGGATCGTGTGAGTAGGTCATTGTACAATTTCAACAAACTACACTAAAACATTATGATTTTGGTACTCTGGAATTATATAACTAATATTATATCAAAGCCATATGCCCATATCCATATTTTTATAGTGCGTAAAGAATAGGGGGTGGGTGGGTTATACCTAGAAGTTATGGGTGGTATTAACTGTGACCTTCCCCTGTTCTCCAACCCTTCCCTACTACCCCACGTTCGTCGTCTGTCAGGATGCTGACGAGGAAATAGTGACACAACAGAAGTTAGATGATGTTTATTGGATCGTAAAATCGTCGATACATAAGAACTAATATATTACAGATGTGACTGACTATCTAGGTTACAGCTAGTTACACCTAGAACCAGTGTTACACAAGCATTCACGACAGACCAGGTGGAATTTAGGGGGTTTAATAAAAACCCTCGTAGACGTAAGTTCTCCTCCAGGGGTATCGGGAGACACTCCTGTTAGTCATAGAGGCCATATTTAGTGGGTTAGTATATCCTCAATCTCTTCGCCCTCCTGAAAAGTCAAATAATAATTAAGTCTTCCAAAAGGATATTTGTAATACAAATTCAGCTCTTCCCATACTGAGAGAGGCAGGGTAAGCAATATGCTTTCTGAATATGGATACGTTGCCAATTTGCTGAGCTCGAAGCTATTTTACAAAGGGGGTTGACTCTTAACTTTAAGCGCCTAAACACTCTAACCACTATCACACTAAAACGCCAATGTTCTAAATAGAAAGAAAGGGAATAAAATGAGTAGTTCACCATTTGAGACCTTCTGATTATCTGCCGATAGCACTTCCCCTCTTCCGCTTATGGGTATACACACCCAATCTACTATTTTATCCTAGACAACACTGACTTGCATTTCCAAATTATATTTTCCTTATTTCCTTTTCTAGGTAGGCATAATATAGCTCCACGTAATTTTAATCTCAATCATGGTAGGAATTAATCAAATGGCCAAAACTGTAGATGATTCCAAAAAAAAACCACCCCTTCATGAAAACGACCTAAAGAAAGATTTTTTAAATTTATGACTATTCTTAAATTTATTTAATAATGGGTGGTGTTTCAATGTTATGTGTCCAAAACTAGCCGAATAAAACGTAAATACACTAACATGAGAAACACCAGCTTGACTTGCTTTACGTCAAAGTAAGTAACGTTATTAAGATAGGTATCCACATGTCATTGAATTTAAATTAGTGTGAAAAGAATGCCTGGACACGGGAATTGAATCCAGGAATCTTCACTTGCAGCTTAAGGCTGAATCTGTGATGGCCGTGTGGAATCGTCATTTACTTATGAGTGACCAGTAGCTTGCCTATAAAATGAAAAGTTGCACACAAAAATGTATTGTGAGCTATCAGATACCACAGCTAAGTGTGATTCTAGACGATTACACACGTCCATCTCAGACTCAGCCTTAAACTATTAAGTGAAGGATAACCCTGAAAACGGACGGAATCCTAGATAGCTTAGTGGTGGAGCATTTATGCGCTAATCCAAAGGTCCCTGGGTCGACTCTAGTGTCCAGGTGTCATTTTCAAATAATTAAATGAAATGAATTGCAGTTACCTCCATACGGACAGTGCCTCAATTACAATGATTTGCAACCTTTGTGTTGATATAGTCATCTACATGTTCTCCTAACAACATCCTACTTTCATCCTAGCTTCCTAGTACAAAAAACTATTTTATACTACATACTACATTTGTCGAGAGATAATATATATTCCACTAAATTGAGTGTGTTACATAATACTCCAATAAGATACTAGCATATAGCCTATATTGAGTAGGTATACTAAAAAAACCATTAATATTACTTTGGGGTTGGAGATTTAGAAGTTTGAAACCATAAAACATACCCCTTCGGTACGTCCTTGTGATATATTCTCCCAACGCATTTTTCTGACATTAACATTTCGTGAACATTGTCGCTAAAGTTGAAAGAAATAGGGATGGTACTGCCAAAACTTCCCTTTATATAAGTCTTGATGGGATGGAGAACTCTAAGCCCCCCCCCCACCCTGTTCCATCCCGTTGCTAAATTGATGAGGACAAAGGACCTTCAGGCGAATTTCTAGGACTCTTGCCAAATGATCTTTACATATATTAAAAAGGGCTTCAGACTTCTAAAAGTCCAACTCTGGCTAACAATCGGATGGATCATGAAGCGCTCACTCGCTTTCAAGTCCTTTGACTATATTTAGACTGCCTCACAAACCAAGGTATCCGTTCATTTTGAACAAAATTGAAGTTTATAAATTTGTAATATGTATATATACAGGGATGGATGGAGACAGGAGAACAGGGGACATTGCCTCCGTGGAATAAATTTGCCTCCCCAGATATATTTCAAATAATATGATACTATCAAATATGAAGATGAAAGATGGCATCAAATCCAACTATAAATAACTTATATATATGCATTCAATTTTTTTAAAAAAATTTGAGAAGGCTACTTTAAATAGTTTCTAGAGGCATCTGTCATCCAAAAAAAATATCAGGTCAGGGGCAATCTAAATAACTTCTAGGGCCAGTCAAATTTTCAAAATTGCTATGGAAGAACCACTACAAATAACTGCTAGATGCATGTGGTTTTGAGGAATTTTCATGAGAGGACCATTTCAAATAGTTTCTGAAAGCATCCAATTTATTTTTAACTGTGTGGAAGAAAAACCACTCCAACTATCATCACATCATCTCATTGCGGGTAAGACGTGTTGATAACCTCCGTAGGTTTACCCTGGGCAACGTTCTGTGCCAACAGAGCTGCTAATAGTCTACACACAAGGCGACAGAACCTGGATGCCATATCCCTCCCGATCATATACGACATACTATATATATATATACATACATCGTCCCCTCATCTCAACGGGACATGGAAGGAACCTCCATTTAAAGGATGTGCGATTAGTACATTTGGGCGTCTCCTGGGCAACGGTATATTGATACTGGCTGATCTTTCCGCCAACTGAGCAACAGATTTATGAGGCGCAGATACGCCACTATTATTACCTAGGTTTATAGCGATATCACCACAGACATGGAGTCAATCTTTTAATATTTTATTCTGAAAATTGAAAAATGACACCTGGACACGGGAATCGAACCCGGGACCCGTGTCCAGGTGTCATTTTTCAATTTTCAGAATATGATATCTAGTGGAGTAATTCCTTACTAACAAGCATAAATAATAGCTCCGGCTATTAATTCTTTTAATATTTTGTCAAATGGTACACTTGTTGTTTAGTTGTTGTTTATCACTGCATCTCACTACTTGTTCTGAATGTATGCATAGCCTATATATTAATTATTATAATTGGGTAGTAATGAAACACTTAGAATTCAAAGGAAATGTATCCTCATTTAGGTGAAGGGAGAGTGGAAAACCATTTAGGCAAAACCACCCTCAATACACCCAGTCAGGATCCAAAACCCAATCTACCCGTCGTAATCAAACCAGTCTCACGTGAGATGTACGCGTTAAACTAGAGGTTCTCAAACTTTACTGTGCCATTGACCCTTTGGCAGGTTAGAGAAGTTAGTGGAACTTCTCTCATAATAATGTTTATAAATGCGTAAAATACATAGGACTACATAGGAAGCGAATTATATTAAAACACCGTTACCAAAACATTTTAAAAATATATTTAGTAACATAAATATATGATTCTTTATAAAATGCATTAAATAACAAGACACATTTCAAATCTAGGCAAGTTAAAATTTAAATTTTATATTTAAAAATGTTTGTATAAAGGCTGATGTTCTCACAAGTTGAAGGTATCCATGGACCCCAGTATAAGAACCCATGCTTTATAACGTGTGACCACAAAAGCGGATGAGGGAGAGATTTTTGTTTTTTAACAACGTGTATCCTGTTCAAGTTATATGCGTACATTACAAAACTCGCTTTGCTCGTTGAGTACTCCGTCCCCCAAGCCCCCAGTGGGTTTTATTTAGAAGTGGATGTAAACTAATGTAATTCCAGAGCCATTTTTTGATAGGTCTTGCCGTTTAGCCACAAGAGACCTCCAAAGAAAGGTCCGCACCGACTTTAAAGTTGCTCCACCATTTTGATTTTTTTGGAGGGTTAAAAATTAAAATTTTTAACTTTTTGGAATTTTTCCGTCGGTTATAGGCTAGAAGCTATAAGTTTGCCAAATTTCAAGTTTCTAGCTCATCTGGAAGTGGGTAAACATTAATGTCAGTGAGTGAGTGAGTCATCCATGTGGCTTTATAGTATAGTGATTACTCTAATGTGATAGGTATGAGGAAGGGAGTATTTTATAGGTAATCTATCCGCATTTGCGTAGAAGGAGAGTGGGACACCACTTATGAAAATCCACCTTCAGTAGACCCGATCGGGATTCAAACCCTTAACTCTCTATATTCATCTAGTTTCGAATCATGAATGTGGTGTGTTTGTAAAAAAAATATTTTTTTTTCAAAATGTAATTAAGTTTGTTGAGTCTGTCTTTCCCCGTGACGACATAACCTATGCGTCAAACGACCTTCTCCGCCTTTCAGGCTCCTGTTGCTTGAGGCAATAATGTTAATTGCCAACACTCAAATGTGTCATTACAAGAAGTTAGGAGGGAAGTTGCCCGTCAAAGTCACCCTCGCTAGTCGTGTTCGATAAAACTTAAAAGTCTATTTACTCCACCTCACCTCATTAAATTTGTTGAAAGCCACATGTTCTAGCTCTCATGTTGGATTAGATTGCCAAAGACGGGACGATCTGAGGTTCGATCCCAGTTGGGTGCACTGAGAGTGTTTATTCTAAATGTTTTTCCACTCTTCCTCCTCGCAAATGTGAGTGCAATTCCTCTAAATTAAAGCTTCCTAATCCCTAGATAATTAGCATAGTTAATACAAATGCAAAGATTACTACCTAAACAGGTAGTAAAACGTGGTACTAAAAAAAATATAACATTGTGTAAACAACGCTTTTTTTTTATATTAATACAGTATGTTTAATTTGCGCGTTAGAAACATTTATAGTACTTCAACACGAGACTTTATAATTAACTTAACCTAGGGCAGTACGCCTAATGATTAATGCCCAACACACCAACCCCAAGCCACTGTATATTTGATAAGTAGATAACAAGAGGATACCGTATACAAATAATAACTAATCTACCCTTTTTTAGTCGCTCCGTGCCTTACTACTGATCCGATCTATACGCATTTAATTACAAATATGGAATAGGGATGAAAAAGATAGAATTTATAGGAAATACATTCCATATGAGCTAAGAGGGGGTTTCTATTTAAGAAAGACCACCTTCAGCACAACCTTCTTAGATTTGAGCTCCAACCTCCTATTCACCGGAAGACTAAATTACTTTATATGAGCTTGACATTTAATCCTCGTGGCCACAGATGCAGTCATATTCTCGTTAGCATTACTCGGGCCCGCCCCAGTGGTCGGAGGATCTAGATCCTAGGGCGTCCCTCTCGTGTTAGTCTCGCCTGCTGATGACGAGGAGATTGGGGTTCGAATCACGGTTGTGTCTACTGAGAGTTGATCTTTCTAAATTTTGTCCCACTCTCCTTACACGTAGATGCGAGTATATTACCTCTAAAATTCTTCCTTCCTCATCCCTACCCAATTAGGGCAATAATCACTTATGCTTCTAACTTGAAAAGGTAGTAAGACGCAGCCATTAAAAGAAAACACTACACGGAATCTAACATAACTTGCCTAGACTTCTTGTTGATCACACTAATTATTTCAACACGGAAATAGGACGGCCACTAATGTCCGATTTATGTAGGTAAACGCCTTCTTGACAAATATAAAAGTTAATGAGATAATGTTTTCTTATTAAGATGTCAGATCATGTTAACTATATGTGTAAATTTTGATATATACTAAATTTTTAATAATTGAGGTATATAACAGACACAGTATCCAGCCCCCGGCCGTTAATTCATCACTGTGAAAAGGTAAAACCCATATTTCACCAATAATAAATGTTTCGTCCATTCCAGGAATTGAACTCCGGAACGCTTATTCATGCTTCCGACTGAGCTAATGTGTCAGGTGGTAGATAGTATCCATACCTATACAATAACCTTGAAGTAAAATGGTATCAATGCTGGCCGCAAAACACAACCTTTACTTAGCACCGTGTTTTACTACCCGTTCGGGATATTCGCCTATGTACTAATTACACTAATGGTTTTAAGGATTAAGGAGAATATATTTAGAGGAAGTGTATCCACATTTGCGTGGAAGAAGAATGGAAAACCATTTTGGAAAATCCACCCTCGGTACACCCGACCGAGATTCGAAACTCGTTCTCCACGTCATCGGCAATCTAGTCTATTCCGAGAGTAGCATCTTAGGCCTTGCGGCCACCTAAGTATATAAAATGAAAAAAAACTATTATAAAAGTTTATTCCTACCAAGATCCTAATGTAGTAATTATTTAGTTATACAAGTATATATAGATGTTACTTTCCTGAACTATTGCTACGTGCCTTTCTGACTCTTTGCAACTTACACAGTTTAATTTAAGCACATAAGACGAGGATGAGACTTTTTTTTAGTTTATATAAAAACATTCTACTCGGGAGAGGATTTAAAATTATTTTTAGAAAAAAAAAAATGCACCCAATTGAAATTGAAGCCTGTTCTCTCTGTTCACATTTAAGGATGCAAGCCCCTTAACTATCCCTTCCGGTAATAACGCTATTAAAACGTGGATTTGTGCTATTATTCTCATATCAATGTATTTTGATAATAATCAATATTTATCAAAAATTGCTTGCCGATTTTGGTGTGACATTAACACTAATTTTACCTTACTTAATTAGTATGCGCTAATGCTATCATTAATTATAATTATGTGTGCATATGCTCTCAATTAAGCTAGCTCAATATGTCGTTTTTTCTCCACGTTCGACTGTATGTACGGGATATACTAATTAATTAATTAACTGAGTAATGACCCACTTTAGTGTGCGCACTATCCAAGGCGTCACTTTTGCAAAATACTAGACTGCCGATGACGGAGAGATCGTGGTTTGATCCCTGTTGGGTGTACTGGGGGTGATTTTGTCTTAAATGGTGTTCCAATATGTCTCCACGCAAATGCGGGTACGCTTCCTCTAAATTCAACCTTCTTTATCCCCAACCCATCAGGATAACATAAGTGTATAGCCCGAACGACGAACGTGATTAAGACGTGTTGATAAAAAGATTATTAAAGTGACAGGGGTGGAGAAGGTAGAGTTTAACTGAAATATAACCTAATTTGCGTGAAGAAAGAGAAGTGACAAATAAGTTGTTTTTCTAACATTCTTCATATACTTGGCCAGTATTTTAGCCCCGACCTCCTCGTACATGTAAAAATGTAAAATCAGACTATATGAGACTAACATTTAGTCCGCGTGCACACTGGCATGGGTATTAATATGTATCTTCCCCTCACCTGCACAGGTGGACAAGCGGACTAAATGCCACACTCGTCTAGTCTGGTTTGTCAATGATAGGGAGGTTGGGGTTCGAATACCAGTCGGGTATAAAGAGGGTGTTTTTGCTAAATGGTTTCCCACTCTCCTATCACGCAAATTCAGGTGCATTTACTCTAAAATTCTACCTTACTCATTCCTATCTAGTGAGCGTAAAATGTACGAACGGGTACTAAGAAGAAAAAATTCCACTCAAATTTGTTCTATTACAGCCCACTCTAACAGGCCATTTAATTTTTTTTACCCGCTATATGAGAAGTGGGGAAACAAGTAGTAAGTCGTGGGGTTGGCACTTCTGATTCGGACTCTTGGTTGATTGTATCGATCTCAAATGGCTTGGTTATAATTTTAAGTGTGTGTTTTTTACTAAACAGCTGGCACATTACCATCCTAAAATTCACATTATACCACCTATAACCTTTTGTTAAATTAAAGTCTTTATCAGTAAGTTTTTCCATTATAATGAATTACTACGTTTAAAACATGCATTTCATAGGGTTTTCATATTTCCATCTATTTTTAAGGCTGTACGTTCAATACAGGAGTTTTACTATGCAATTATTTTTGTTGGAAGGACCATATCTGACAGTTATAATATTTTCTAGAGCCACTTTAATATATGTATAGCCAAAGCTATTATTTATGCTTTTATTGAGGGTTTACTCCATCTAGATATCATATTCTGAAAATTGTTAATTGACACCTGGACACGGAAATCGAACCCGGGACCTTTGGCTTAGTACGCCAATTCTCTAACCACTGAGCTATCCAGGAATCGTCCCGTGCATACATAATATCTTTGGCTATTTTATTCTTAGATATGCAATCCCTTATAATTATAATAATTGTACAAGTGGCAACAATAAGCCAATTATCGAGTCAAAGGTGGCTGAGTTATCTGATAGCTCGTGATCTTAATAAAATCACACATTTGTAGCCGACAATTTCCGCACGTCCATCATAGACTCTGTCTTAAAATATGAGTAAAGAATGACCCTGAGAACGGGACGATTCCTGGATAGGTTAGTGGTTAGAGCATACGCGTACTAAGCTAATGGTGCCGGGTTCGATTCCCGTGTCCAGGTGTCATTTTTCAATTTTCAAAACTTATAATAAAGTAAAATATTATTAATGTTTACAGTAAAAAAAATATGTTTGTAATTTTTAGAAGGCATTTTCTACCAGAATCCTAGTAAAATTGATCTCAGTTGTAAAGGTGAAAAGGATAGCTCAAGAAAATGTACTCGCATTTACGTGTAAGAAAGTTTAAGAAAAACACGGTGCATATAAAAAGTGAAAACCATCTTCAATAAACCCGACCGGTATTCGAGCTTCAACCTCCCCCAAAGCGAGCTCCCCTTTAATAACCACAGCCTCTCCTCATCTCTTCTCCGGGGATCTTTATATTTCTTTTCACATCGGGTGACTTAGCAAAAACATCAAAGTCAAATATTTCAAGAAAACTCTTAATGAAATGAAGATAGTTATCCCGTACTTAGAAGATGTAGGTTTTCCTCTAGTAGTACTTTATTTTCTTCGCTCAAGAAAATTTGATCCTCTTATCCTTCCTTCTTTTTTTTTTTTTACTTCCTTACATTCTATGTGATGAGCACTTGTCGTAGATTACATCAATTTCTCTTTCACAGCTTTCACTACGAACTTTCGTCTTTATAAATCTTGCGCAATCACTACGGGCTTTTTACCATCCATTGTCACATACTTAGCCAACCTTTTCATTCTTTACTGCAGACTTGCGAAGGATCGGTTTCTATAAGGACCACCCCCTATTATAAGGATCGTTACGAATGTATATAAATATCTACACTTCCATCAAGGTTAAAGTGGTCCACCCTAAGTCTAGAAAGACCTTATTCGAGTCCAGATAGAGCTTTTTTTTTATATATATTCAAGGCATTTAACGTGCACTTTCTGAACCAACTGATTATAACAGTACACGACTTAAAAACTAATTTAAATCTAGAAGAGACACAACATCCAAGCCCCCTGCCGTTAAATAATCGCTGTGAAGGGCCAAACCCATTTTTCATCAGTGATATTTTTTATCCCATGCAAGGAATCGAATCCGGAAACTTTAGCTCAGTATACAGGTACTCTACTGACTGAGTTAAGGTGACGGACCTCTGGGTAGGGATGACAAATATATTTACTTAGGAGTTTGCAAAGCTTCAAAAACTTTCACAACGCTTCTTAATATTTCCGGCTTTGGCATTTACAAAGATCTGCATTTGTATATCTGTCTGGGGTAGTGAAGCAAGCTCTCCGTTTTAATTACACCGGTCTGCATTTGTCTGCCTGTGGTAGATATGTCTCCCAATAAATTTTGAAAGCGATAACCGATTTAGTTCTAACTTTGCACCGTTGGTTTTTGTATCGCTGCACAAATCAATTTCTTTAGGGAAGAAATAAGGGTTGGAAAGAAATCAACCCTTATAAGTAGGTCTATAAAAAAACACGGCTTCTAGCATTAATTATTACATGTATTTACCTTTTATCTCACTTCCTGATAACTTATACGGCTGAAAATTGGTATATAAGCAAGAAATACTATAGTAACATCAAACAAAAATAAGTTTCGTTATACATTTTTGGGGGGTAGATGGTATGGTGAGGCATATAACTAGGGGCCCCACAAACAAAATTTACCCAGAGCCCTGCGTCTGCTAAGGGTGAACCTGATTGGGGCTTCCATTTCAACAGTGATGAATGAATAGGTGGATGATTGGTTGTTGTGTCTGTTCTAGAAATAAGTTATCCATCAATCTTGTTATAATATGATCATTGGTTTCGAAAGTGCATTTCAAATACCCCTAATTATTAATGATACAAATTGAAGTCAAATTTATATTTTCCATCCACACTAAAACCAATATAATATATTTTCAAACATAAAATAGTATCTCCACAATACTAATTTATTTTAGGAGAGCTCTAAGCAGCTGTACCCAAGTAACAGTATTAGAGTAACAGGACGGATGCGTACACAGCTATTCAAATATTTTGGGCATTCCCTTGGGGTCAGAAAATGGATCTCCAAGACTTGTAGTCAGCCCTCCTAGTAATTATTCAAATATGTAATGCGCTAAGTATGAAATCGTTTCTTGTGTCCAAACTTACCTTTCGTGACTAGCTCTGTTTAAAATCATCCTACGCTTTCATCTTTACTGGGCGTGGTAGTAATTTGGTAGAGTCCTTGACTCCTGGCCTCCCCTTCCCCCCCCCCCCCCCCCCGTAATAACACCAGGGAAGTTGTGTCATTTAGTTCCCTCTGCGATACTGCCGACCGTCGCTACTAACCCCCCCCCCCTGCTCCCCTCAGGGCTCCCCAAACTTGATAAAGTCGGCAAAAAGTTAATGGGGACTAATTAATTGCTAACTTTATTAGTCACACACTTCTCTTCGGTGCAAAAGCGGGACAACCTAGGAAAGCTGCAACGGATTTAAAAGATAAGGAATGTAATAATTTACTACCAATGTTTCTATTTTTACCATTCCTCCTTCTTCTGCTGCTACTATTGTTATACTAGTATTGTTACTACTTTTACTATTGCTTATCAAGCTACTAATATTGTTGCTACTATTGTTACTACATATATGCTGCTTCTATTATGAGTAGTTATTATATTATTGCTACAATTGTTACTATCTTCCTGCGATTGCTACTACTGTTAGTACTTCTAATGTTTCTTCTACTGCTACTATCTCTAATGCTGCTATTGTTACTCTCTCTACTATTGTTAATACTGGTGGATCTGGTGGTATTGCTACTTGTACTATCTCTAATAATGTTTATTTTTAGCACCTCGTCTTACTACCCATTCGGGTTATACGCCTATGTATTAATAATTACACTAATATGTTAGGGATTAGGAAGGCTTAATTTAGAGGAGGTTCACCCGCATTGGCATGGAGGGAGAGTGGAAAACCACTTAGGAAAAACCTCTCAGAGCACCCGACTGGGATCGAACACCAATCTCCCCGTCTTAGGGGGCGGCCAGACTGAGCGCGCGAGCGACTAAAATATAAAATAGAATACATGGGTTGTAATGAGAGGTGGCCAGACTGGAGCGCGCGAGCGAGCGAGCGAGCGACTGAGCGCGCGCGCTTGAAAGATAGAACTGGTTCTATTTTTCAAGCGCGCACGCTCGACCCGGCACAGTCTAGTTTACAAGCGCTAGGCAATATTATTGTGTGTTGGTTCATCGAGTGCTAGGAAAACTTCTCATGTTGACATTTTTATTAATTTTTTATTACTATCGATAGGTTTAGCACACTTTCTGGAAATTGAAAAATCACACCTGGACACGGGAATCAAACCCGGTACCTTTGGCTTAGTACGTCAATGCTCTAAATACTGAGCTATCCAGGATTCGTCCCGTGCCCAGGGTCATTCTTCACTCATATTTTAAAGCAGAGCCTATGATGGAGTGCGGAAATCGTCAGCTACAAGTATGTGATTATATTAATATCACGAGCTATCTATCAGATAACGCAGCCATCCTCGACTCGGTAGTTGGCTTATTGCTGCCATTTGTACAATTATTATATTATTATTAGCACCGCGTCTTACTACCCGTTCGGGTTATACGCACTTACGCTAATGTGTAATGGTAGGGTGATTGTGAGATGAAATGGAGGACCTACAGTTTAACGTGGAATCCGAACCACGGTGGAGGCCTGGCATTCCTCACATTCACAAGTTGTGATTAATACACGTATTGTCAGAGGTGAAGGAAGGGTTTGGTAATCAGATAAATCTGTGCCGGGACCGGGGATTGAACCCCGGACCCCCAGCATACAATTATTATAATTATTATAATTGTACGGGATTTCATACTAAGAATTAAATAGCCAAAGCTATTATTTATGCTTTTAGTGAGGATTACTCCATCTAGATATCATATTCTGAAAAGTGAAAAATGACACCTGGATAGCCCAGTGGTTAGAGCCTTGGCGTACAAAGCCAAAGGTCCCGGGTTCGATTCCCGTGTCCAGGTGTCAATTTTCAATTTTCAGAATATGATAGCTAGATGGAGTAATCCTAACTAAAAGCATAAATAATAGCTTTGACTATTTATTATTATTATTATTATTATTATTATTATTATTATTATTATTATTATTATTATTATTATTATTAGCACCGCGTCTTACTACCCGATCGGGTTATACGTACTTACGCTAATTTGCAATGGTAGGGTGATTGTGAGATGAAATGGGGGACCTACAGTTTAACGTGGAATCCGAACCTCGGTGGAGGCCTGGCATTCCTCACATTCACAAGTTGTGATTAATACACGTCTTTTCAGAGGTGAAGGAAGGGTTTGGCAATCAGATAAATCTGTGCCGGGACCGAGGATTTAGCCCCGAACCCTCAGCAAAGAGGTCAGACACCTTACCCCTATACCACCAGGTCACCGTTTGACTATTCAATTCTTATTATTAGCACACTTGCTATTAACGGCCTAATTTAATTGCTAAGATCATAAACCATGTATATATTTATATAAAACTGATATGTTAAAATACTTCAATATTATCAAAGTAGGCCTTTACAAATAAGAATCACCATTAGCGTGGAGAGAGGAGGAGAAAACCACAACAATAAATCACTTGTTAAAACCACCCTCAACTCACTCAGCCAAAATTCGGAGCCTCCTCGTCAACAAATAACGAGAGGTATCAGCTAATCACGCGCTCGCTCGCTCGCGCGCTCGCCAGTGTGGCCACCTAGTCGCTTACGCGCTCGCTCGCTCGCTCGCGCGCTCGCTCGCACGCTTGTCAGTCTGGCCGAACCCTTAGGCAGTATAGTCCAACACGAGAGTAAGGGTTCGGCCAGACTGACAAGCGTGCGAGCGAGCGCGCGAGCGAGCGAGCGAGCGCGTAAGCGACTAGGTGGCCACACTGGCGAGCGCGCGAGCGAGCGAGCGCGTGATTAGCTGATACCTCTCGTTATTTGTTGACGAGGAGGCTCCAAATTTTGGCTGAGTGAGTTGAGGGTGGTTTTAACAAGTGATTTATTGTTGTGGTTTTCTCCTCCTCTCTCCACGCTAATGGTGATTCTTATTTGTAAAGGCCTACTTTGATAATATTGAAGTATTTTAACATATCAGTTTTATATAAATATATACATGGTTTATGATCTTAGCAATCAAATTAGGCCGTTAATAGCAAGTGTGCTAATAATAAGAATTGAATAGTCAAACGGTGACCTGGTGGTATAGGGGTAAGGTGTATGACCTCTTTGCTGAGGGTTCGGGGCTAAATCCTCGGTCCCGGCACAGATTTATCTGATTGCCAAACCCTTCCTTCACCTCTGACAAGACGTGTATTAATCACAACACAATGTGAGGAATGCCAGGCCTCCACCGTGGTTCAGATTCCACGTTAAACTGTAGGTCCTCCATTTCATCTCACAATCACCCTACCATTGCAAATTAGCGTAAGTACGTATAACCCGATCGGGTAGTAAGACGCGGTGCTAATAATAATAATAAAAATAATAAATAGTCAAAGCTATTATTTATGCTTTTAGTGAGGATTACTCCATCTAGCTATCATATTCTGAAAATTGAAAATTGACACCTGGACACGGGAATCGAACCCGGGACCTTTGGCTTTGTACGCCAAGGCTCTAACCACTGGGCCATCCAGGTGTCATTTTTCACTTTTCAGAATATGATATCTAGATGGATTAATCCTCACTAAAAGCATAAATAATAGCTTTGGCTATTTAATTCTTAGTATGAAATCCCGTACAATTATAATAATTGTACAAATGTTAGCAATAAGCCAACTACCGAGTCGAGGATGGCTGCGTTATCTGATAGATAGCTCGTGATATTAATATAATCACATACTTGTAGCTGACGATTTCCGCACTCTATCATAGGCTCTGCTTTAAAATATGAGTGAAGAATGACCCTGGGCACGGGACGAATCCTGGATAGCTCAGTATTTAGAGCATTGACGTACTAAGCCAAAGGTACCGGGTTTGATTCCCGTGTCCAGGTGTGATTTTTCAATTTCCAGAAAGTGTGCTAAACCTATCGATAGTAATAAAAAATTAATAAAAATGTCAAAATGAGAAGTTTTCCTAGCACTCGATGAACCAACACACAATAATATTGCCTAGCGCCTGTAAACTAGACTGTGCCGGGTCGAGCGTGCGCGCTTGAAAAATAGAACCAGTTCTATCTTTCAAGCGCGCGCGCTCAGTCGCTCGCTCGCTCGCTCGCTCGCGCGCTCCAGTCTGGCCACCTCTCATTACAACCCATGTATTCTATTTTATATTTTAGTCGCTCGCGCGCTCGCTCGCTCGCTCGCGCGCTCAGTCTGGCCGCCCCCTAACGCGTTAAACCATGCAGCCACCGAAACTACTATTGTTACTGCTGTAAATATTGTTAGAGGAATTCAACGTGCCATTACTATCTTAGTTCTAGAATATACACAGCACCCGGTCCACCAGCCGTTAATTCTTCAGTACAAGAAAGCCAATCCTTTCCATTTTCACCAATAATGAGTTTTCCAACGACGTCGGGAGTCGAGCCCCTGTACTCTTAGCTCAGTAGATAGGCCAAGTGAGATGACTACTATTATTCCCCCTATTATCTTGTTGTTACACTTATATCCACCACTACTTTGTTACAAACATAGATGGGTAAAGCAAATGAAGGACTTTATTGCCATAAAATAGGTTGGTTTACGAACACGTCTCTCCTTACCCCCATTATCGTTGGATGCACGAAGTTAAACTTTAAATAAAATGTACCTACATTTACCTGGGGGTGAGTGTAATAGCATTTAGTAAAAAAAAAATAGCCTCAGTACACCTACCCGGGATACGAAGCCCGACCTCGCCGTAATAGTAAAACCATACTAGAAGATCTTGCTTGACATTTAGGTCCATTTTACGCGAACTATTTTAAAGTAAAAGTGGGATGACGCAGCAAATGGAACGTTTCACCAGGGGTGGGCCACAGATTCTGTGGCTCTTAAGTCGTGCTCCACAGGATTCATATGTCCTTTAAGTCGCGCACAACAGAGTTCCTGTCTGTGTCGCTTCACTTCCAGTCGCACGCCAAATAATCTGTGTTTGAGTCACAGAGAACACCTGCAAGTGAATGAGAGCTACCTACCACACCAGACACAAGATGTAGCGAGTCACTATCTGTTGAAATGGATGGTTACATCTTTTATATGGATAGCCTGATATTATGTTAAATATAAGCCCGTATAGCACCTTTGGACTAAACTCATATCGGATATTAACTAATTTATTAAAATATCTCACTGGCGTTTTAAAAATAATTAAAACATTCTTAGAATAATTTAGCACAAGGTTATCGTTCAGTGTGTACAAGTATTTTAATAATATTTTCAATAATGATTTCTTCCATTCCATAGTAAAAAGTATCAAGTTAACATGTGATGGTTAAAAAATAAATTAAAAACAATAAAAACTTAATTTAAAAAAGTAATATAAAAAAATTTGAAACTTTTATAAATAATGTATTATCAAACATATACAGTACAACAAGAAGACTTTGCCAAGTTTATTTAATATAAAAATATGTAAAATCAATAGAAATGATAATAATATGTTGATAAATTGTTTAACTTTCATCAAGTTTCTTTTTCTGAGTATGCATTTTACGTTGTTTTTTGTTGTTGTTTTTTCTAAACATTTGTTTCGTTTCTAAACTACTTAGTTTTATGTATGGCGATAAAATGAGTTCAAAATCAGTTTATTTTTCTCAATCACTATCATAATATTCAAAATTATAATGTTCTAAAAGCAACAAGAATCTATCCCAAACTATCAATTTTTGTGCAGCACTCATATTTCAAATCTATTTTTGCAATAATCAAATGATTACAGTTTCTTCCACAACTATCATAGCCCTGAAGTAAACTAGTGGCTTGACTGTGTCTAAGAAATAGCTCGCGTGTGGTCGTCTCCACATCGATGATCACACGGTCAATGATGTCAGGATCGCAACTATTTCGGCTGGGTGTACTTATAGTATCTTTCCACATGTGATTTATAACTTTGGTTTATTATCCTCCCCTCCATTCTAATGCAGATGGACTTCCTCTAAAACTACCCCTACCGTCCATAGTCTTTATAATAATAATCCGTTAATAATCATGGTGTCAAAAAAAAAACGAAAGGCAACAAAAAAGACGGAAACTAAAATGCGATAGAATTAAACACGAGTTTAATTAAGTCAATACTTTTAGTACAAAAAACTCTTCTAGTCAAATTAATAACATATTTCTCCAGTATTAATCTTTATTTTAATTATAGTAATTTTTTATAGTTCTGGAACAGTTGTCATTAGCATCCTAGTATTTGGACAGAAACCACTTTATAAATTAAGTTAACACCACTGTACATTTATATACTAATTACACTGATGGGTTGGGATTAAGAATGTTTAATTGAGAGGAAGTGAATCCACATTTGCGTGGAGGGAGAGTGGAGAAAACCATTTAGGGAAAACCACTCTCAACGCATCCGACCGGGCTCAAAATCCTATCTCCCCGTCTTGAGCAGTCTAGTGCAACACGAGAGTAGCGCGTTAGACCACGCGGCTGCCGAATCAAGTGCCACAATATTAATGGCAAATATTTAAGAAATGTTGAAACTATTAAGTGTGGGAAATTAAAATATTACTATTGGAGAAATGTTTTATTTATTTTTGCCAAAAAGGATTTTTTACTATAAAAAAAAAAGTAAAAACAAATATTTTAACCCGTGCTCCCTTCCAACCCACCTGAATAATTTCAACAAAATGCTTTGTTTACCTTTCACCAGTGTTTGAGTGTTAGCAATCTATTCCCTTTAATATTAGAAATTGGAATCTTTTTTACTTTCTGAGTTTGAAATATAATAGAGTATTCTTAATTTGAATCGCCCCAGTCTTAACGCCGAGAGCAAAGCGAAGAAAGGCATGCCCGACGATCAAATGTCAACGACAAAATTCCTTTGCCAAAAGTCTCTTTTTGTTTGAATATTATTGGCAAGGGTTTCTTATTTCAATTCAAATCTTAATTTTTTTTATCTATTTTTTTCTAAGTAATCAGAAGTGTATTTTTTTTTGTTTTTCCAATATTTGCTTCCTCTTCTTCTAATATTGACTTGAATATTTTTTTAAATACAAATGTTCTGTATTAAAATTTACAAAATAAATTACTGTGAACTGTAAAGTGATCAATAATAAATAAATCTAATCCATATTTTTACTGAACAAATAAATTATTTATTTTATTTTGATATTTTATGTGTAATGCATAAACATTCAAATAATATAAAGTAACTAGGGCAATAAATACATATGTAATTACACTAAATATTAAATCTGAGAGATTAATATTTGAGTTTTTAAAGATAAATAATTCATAAGCTTGAAATATTATTATTTTGCCCTAACTTGATATAAACTTTAAAGTTCTAGAAATAAAGATAAATATATTTTCAGCTTTGTGTAAGAAAGTATGGAGAACAATTCAATATGAACTATAGCCCTTATCGTTGTTGTGATATAAAATATTATCTCCCCAAACCCTTCATATAGTCATAAGAATTACAAACTAATTCAACCTAGGGCAGCACGTAAATGCATCAAACTCAGGCTTAACGCTTAGATATTTTTAATTAGATGTAAAGACGAACCAGTGTACAAAGAGATAATATCTTTAACAGCATCATCCAACTCCTTATCCAAGTTGATAGTACGCCTATCTACTGATCTAATTGTTACTTGATTCGATTCCCAGAGCTGCTGATAAAATTATAACTGGGTAAATTGGGACTTACATTTTCACAATGATGAAAAACCGATATGGTTAACTGAATGTTAGTTATTTTCCCTGAATCAAAACAGCCCCTCCTAACCCCTATGTATTTGTACTAGACTAGCCTAATCACATATACACGGGTATAGGGTTTAACTTGTTTGTTAGGGTATTCATTGAAAGTTAGTAGGGTTGATTTAGTAGGGGTATTTGAACGAGTACTTTCTGTAATTTTTGATTATACACACAGACGACTTCCAATTTAACTTAATTCTAGACCATATAAAACTCTCAGTCTAACGGTTGTTAATTCATCACTGTGAAAGGGAAAGTCCAAATTTCAGCTATAATACATTTTTTTATGCCATGCCAAGAATAGATCCCGGGATCCTTGTTAAGTATACAAACCCATGACTGACTAAGCTAAGGGGTTGATCAAAGTGAATAGAAGCTTTTTGGTTAAAACTAGATGGTAAGTGTATCCATGCTTTAACTTTATATAAAATATTTAATAGCTTATGACGCGTAATTCATATGTGATACCATGTGTGACTAAAACAAGTGAGCCTCCTATACAACTCGACGTTGCCCAGAGTAATAATACTTATCTCGACACATCATTTCAAAGCACCAAAGACTTTATGACGACGATTCACAGAGGTGGACATATTACAAACAGCCTCGTGGAATTTATAGGGTGAGAGGAATAGATGGGAGAGTTAGAGGGGGTTGAGGAAAGTTGAGTTTGAAATATGTGTACCGCCGTTGAGAGTGCTAGTCCAAAACACTACCAAGGAATTCAAACCCCAAACAAGTTAAGCCATTAAATTACTTCCACCACAAATGTACAAGAAGGCGTCTTAGTCTTCTCGCTATTCTCTATAGAGTCGTAACTTCATAGTAAGAAACGTCTTGTCTGAAATTTCAACCAGTTGCTGGAACTCCTTTCAACTACCTCATTTGATGGATGGCATCGATTTCGACAGTTGTAAGAAATCTAGTGAATTATTTCGTCCTACTTTAAGTATTTTTATTTGCATTATAGGAATTTAATCTTTTTGTACTTTTAAAAAAAAAAATCAGGGATATTTAATTTGTCTACTTTTCAGAGCTCTGCTTGTCATTCGTTCTTCCTTTGTCTCCTAAAACTCCTTTTCTGAACTGATTAATTATATGTTCATTATTTATTTACTAATTGAGCTTAATACGCTAATGTCCTCTATAAAGTTTAAACTCAAACACTAATAAAACTTGCTCTCACACGGACGTATAAGTATTCGTTCAAAAGTATCAGTCTCATCTTGTCCAGTCTCGTGGTGACAGGTAGCTCGGGCTTCTACTCCCGTACGGGTGCACTGAGAGGATATTTTCCCACTCTCTCCCACCCACCAATGTGGGTACACTTAACCAAAACTCTACCTTCCTTCTCCCTGCCCTAGTAGTGTAAATATGCGGATATTCTGGACGGTTAGTAAGAGTCGGAGGAAGGAAAGAAAAGTGGTTTGTACTCAAAAGTTCTTTTCACGGGGACACGATTCTAGTTTACATTAGCGCCAGAGAGAAGAAGCGGACTCGTCTTCTTGCCAGGCCGGTGAGATAGTTGTTGCAAGAAAATAACGACGTCGACTTGATGAGACGCTGGGGAAGAATAAGCGACGAAAACACGGGGAGTGATGAAGAGAATTTAAAGAGAAGAGGAGGACGATGACAGAGTCGATGTTGTTGTGACGTCAGGATCGAGGGCAGGAGATAAGGACAGTAGGGTATAATGGAGAGGTATGAACTACCTCGGTTGTCTAAACTCTGAAGAACAAGAGGGAATTTCATTGTCTAATGTATCTAACCATTCAACTTTCATTACCAACTTTGTAAAGAAGAAAAAGTCCTTTTTACAAATATAGTGTATTCTAAAACTCTCATTTGAAATTTTTAAAATTAATTTGTTTCAGCATGGTTTTCATGTTTCACACAAAAGGTTTATCACATATGTATTTGTGTGAAAATCCATTTACACTTAAAATATAATAGTAAAACCCGTATTTAGTTTTTTTCATTTTAAATGATTGAGTATTTTTCACGCAACTAGCCTTACTACCCGTTTAGGCTGTTTGCATATTTACGCTGTGTGCTAAGGATGATGACGATGAAATTTAGAGTAAGTGCATTCATATCTGCTTGTAGAGAGTGTATGAAACCATTTAGGAAAAACCGCTTTAGCACACTTGCCTAGGACTTAAATACTGACCTCCTCGTCAGCTGAATTCTAGATCAGAACCGACCTATGAATTAGTAGACGTGTCGAGCTTTGGAATCCTTATAATAATCCAATAATTTTAAATTTATAACTAAACTATATTTCTATTTCAGTATAATATATTTAGAATCCATAAAGTATTTACACAAAAATATACAAACTAAGTTATGAAAAACAGGATAAGGAGAATGGAATATAAGGAAATTCACTAGCATCCACATGATATGGTTTATTGAAAATTATTATTGAATAAAGCAAGCAACTGGGATACGATCCATGGCATTCCATTTGGATCCTATGCTTAAATTCACTAATACCAATATAGATGTATAAACTGGTTTAAAACTTAAGTCTATCAAGCTATTTAAATGTATAGATATTTATGTATGTAGTTGGATATATAACCTATATATATATATATACACCTTATATTTGGTATATATACCCTATATATGATATATACCCTATATATATGGTGTGTGTATATATACCCTATATAGATGGTATATATATGGTAAATACAGGGTAGGGTTGGATGTATACCATAAATATGGTTTATCCAAGGCCTTTTTTATTAATACACAATCGGTTTACAATAAATGAAAGTAACTTATATTGTCTAAAAGGTTTATTCTTATCCTCTTTCTTAGCTATACAATAAAAGTTTATAATTTTTTAAGGGTTTCAACTTTACATGATTCATCTTATTAACTAATGGCTACATTAATTAAAAAGTCCTTATCACTCAGATAAGAATAATTTAATTCTTGTTTGTTGATTATTTTTAACTTTTCATTCAAAATTGGTTATAAATTTATAATAAAAAATAATTAACTGTCAAAACCTGAATATAATCAAGTGTTAACAGCTTTGTTTCGTATCTTATAACTAGTTTTGAAGTAATGATTAGATTAAACATTTTAGTTATGATAAATACTAATGAGAAAACCCAGGAATGGGAATCTTCGGCCCATGGGTGGTTCATTTTTACCCTTTATTACCAATTATTAAAATTGAGCCCCTCAAGAATTAACTCACAAAACTCAAAGGTAAATTATGCTGTAGGCCAACTACACTAGAAAGAGGCTGTTTAATTAATATATGTGCGAGCCCGAACGTAAGAGGTGGTTCTAAAAAATGAAAATAATTACACGATTTTCAAACCTCCGTGTACCTTTCCTCGTCTGAGAGCTCACTACTATCAGATCGCAGTTATTTCTGGAAGCACGTATATATGTTGAGACCCCGGGAAGAAGTTTGCGAAGTCAACACACCGGACAAGAATAACAGATAAGAACCTCGTGAACAAACTCTTGTGTCTCTACTTCCAACATTCAACAGAATATAAAAAGAATAAAATTGTGAAATACATACACTGCCCCATATTTAGCACAATGGAACGCAAAACTTTGCCACACGTTTAAAATTGAGATGTACAAATGCATGATATTGAAACTTTGAGTGTATTCATGTACGATAAATGTCATTTATAGTAATCTTCAACAGATCATACATGTTTACTAAATTTGTATTCACGTCATGATATATTTTTAATTTAAACATATAGGACTATAATAATTATTACTTGTCATCGCAACAAGGTGAATGATCACCAAAGTCAACATTTTTGCTTGTTTAGGGCTTGTAGTAAACCCTAGAGGAAGCTCAAGAGTTTTGTGATATTTTAGCCAACCAATAATACATTTTTTTACTTTCTCTCTATCTTACAGGTAGAGAAAGTATTGTGATCGTCAAAAAAATCGAACTCGAGATTTTGATGAATTTTGACGTTTCATGACTTCCTGAATCCGAAAATATGGTTTTTGAATTTCCGTCTGTCTGTCTGTCTGTCTGTCTGTCTGTCTGTACCTCCAACTAGAGCCTAAACTATTTTACCGATTGAGCTGAAACTTGATATCTAGGGTTTTCATAGGGTTGCCCCGAGGGGTTTTTGGAATTGGATATCTACCCCTAAAATTAAGGGTAGTTTACTGAAGGGCAAAAAGAGAAAAAGTCTATTTTCTCAAAATCGGCTCTAACGATTTTGATTAAATTTCATTTATGAACATAAATAAATATTCCAAACAAAATGGCTACTCTCAATATTTCGGCAAAATCGTTTTAAGGGCTCCGGTCTGATGCGTAAATTAACATTTTTTATAATAGCTCCGAAACTATTTGAGATATGAAATTACTTAGCATTACAAATATGTATATATATTTATAATACAAATATTTTATTCGAAACATATTTTTATAAAATCAATAACTTTCAATATATACGCAATTATATATATATTTTTAACTTTTTGGGCATTAAAGCTTAAGTATTGCGACCGTAAGAAAAACTAACCTGAAATGTTGATGGATGTCGACGTCTCATGACCCCCCGAACCCTTAAAAATAGTCTTTGCAATGCCGTCTGTCTGTGTGTCTATTAAAACTTAAAATTAAGGGTAGTTTACTGAAGGGCAAAAAGAGAAAAAGTCGATTTTCTCAAAATCGGCTCTAACGATTTTGATTAAATTTCATTTATGAACATAAATAAATATTCCAAACAAAATGGCTACTCTCAATATTTCGGCAAAATCGTTTTAAGGGCTCCGGTCTGATGCGTAAATTAACATTTTTTATAATAGCTCCGAAACTATTTGAGATATGAAATTACTTAGCATTACAAATATGTATATATATTTATAATACAAATATTTTATTCGAAACATATTTTTATAAAATCAATAACTTTCAATATATACGCAATTATATATATATTTTTAACTTTTTGGGCATTAAAGCTTAAGTATTGCGACCGTAAGAAAAACTAACCTGAAATGTTGATGGATGTCGACGTCTCATGACCCCCCGAACCCTTAAAAATAGTCTTTGCAATGCCGTCTGTCTGTGTATCTATTAAAACTTTAAATTAAGGGTAGTTTACTGAATGGCAAAAAGAGAAAAAGTCGATTTTCTCAAAATCGGCTTCAACGATTTTGATTAAATTTCATTTATAAACATTAATAAATATTCCAAACAAAATGGCTACCCTCAATATTTCGGCAAAATGGCTTTAAGGGCTCCGGTCTGATGCGTAAATTAACATTTTTTTAAATAGCTCCGAAACTATTTGAGATATGAAATTACTTAGCATAACAAATATGTATATATATTTATAATACAGATATTTTATCCGAAAAATATTTTTATAAAATCAATAACTTTCAATATATACGCAATTATATGAATTTTTTTAACTTTTTTGACATTAAAGTTTAAGTATTGCGACCGTAAAAAAAAAAACTAACCTGAAATGTTGATGGATGTCGACGTCTCATGACCCCCACAACCCTAAAAAATAGTCTTTGCAATGCCGTCTGTCTGTGTGTCTATAAAAACTTAAAATTAAGGGTAGTTTACTGAAGGACGAAAAGAGAAAAATTTGGTTTTCTCAAAATCTGCTTAAACGATTTTGATTAAAATTCGTATCTAGGCGTTGATTAAGATTATAAATAAACTGGCTATTTTCATTTTCCTATGAAAATGATTTTTAGGGTACATTACAGAAGCGTTAATTTCCGTATCTCCACAACTATTGGAGAAACTAAACAACTTATCATTGCAAAATTGTAGGACTATTAGAAATAAAAAACTTTTATTTGACATATATTTTTATAAAAACAGCAGTTTCTGAGATATTTGCAAATATATTAATACAATTTTGTGAGCTTTAGTTGTAAACATATACTACTTAAGTCTTAACGCAATAATACTCCAATGCCATAGAGTAATTAAATATAAGTAAGTATCTAAAAAAAGTATGTTATTTTTCCTTAAATCTCTTAGGAGAAATGTTTGCATAGCAATGATCTATCTCCATTTTAGACTCAATAGTGAATATTTACATTTTTTATTGGTCAAAATGTATAAATGAATAATTAAATATCAATGCGATGACTTGAAGATCTGGGACACCTTTTAAAATGTTAAAATTTTAACCAGAAATCGAAATTTTAATACTAAGTGTTGACCCTTGTGGAAGACATTAAACTGTTTGAAATGCTCTTAGGTGGACAAAGATGCGCCTCTTTTCTCATTGATTCTATATCATTGTATATTATTTTATGCGTGTTCTTATGTGGAGTGGTGATGATACAATGTACATTATTCCGTTCAGAAATCTTACGAGTTAATAGAAAGAGAGAGAAAGTCTGTGCGGTGTGCCGTACCATTTATTTTAGATACTTAAAAATATATTTTTATGACAATGGAAACCCTTTCATTATATATTACATATATTCACTGATTATCATTAACCATAGCATATAGATTTAATGTAATTTTTTTTACCAAGATATAATATTTTTATTGATCTTTTGTTCCAAATAGTGCAGCGCTGATTATATATTTTATTCTTACATTACATTGTCTATATGATTTAGACAAATATTTCTTAAATATATTTATGGATTATAAACGTACCTTAAATTTAATGCAAACTGATTTAAAATACGTCGAACATGTTTGGCATCAGTACAGGTGGATTCGTCGTCTAATGTAAAATACTATATTTCATTTGGCCACCGTTTTCGTTGGGACTTAAATCGAGGTCATGAGATCTTGGGGATGGTTTTCAATTGAACATTTATTATCAGTAGTTGTCCCTTCTTCCTTCAACGAAAGAATAAGTGCACTTCCTTTGTAACCACCCTACACTTCTCACACACAACATGCTTTCATTAGTTCAGTCAAATATATTTTTCTGCATAAAACATCTAAATATAAAAATATATTTATATTCTGTTGACGTTGTGATCAATCGGAGTTATTGAGGAACCAACATAAAGATGTTATTTTATGTTTTATTTTGATCATATATTGACTTGAAAACTTTACAAAGTTTATTAAATTCAAGGTTAATTGTTTTGTGAAGAATATATTAAATTGTTAACTCTTCTATTATATACTGGTATATCTGTGAACAGTAGATCTTGGTCCTAGCATGTTCTTATCGTTACAACAGTCTTAGTATCTTTTTGGTTCCTAGTTTAAATACCCACATTATGTTTTTGGATTTGAAGCTGATAATTTTCCTCTAGTTATCAAGTTAGACAGAAAACACACTAATACCATATTCCATAGTATAATATATTTATAGAGAGCAGCCGTTTTTTGCCTGGGATGTCAGTCTCTCAATGTAATATGTCAATTTTATTCATTAATTTTTTTTAAAAGCCCTAGGTACTCGATCGATTGCTTCAATTTTTAAATTAAAATCACTTGAGATGAGCTTTTAAACTAAAATCCTTTTGAGCTGTCATAATATTGAAGCTGATAAGCAGATTGAAAAACCGTAGGGATCTATAGCTTGCCCAATGTTCAAAGAATAGCCCGGTCACATTTAATTTAAATTGGGTCCACGTATTTGAGAATTATCGTGGGGCAAACATCTGGACAGACAGACAGATGAAATTCCAAAGGACCAAGTTTAAAAATAGGACTTCACTGCATTTTGTAAATAATTTTAAAAAGGCTGCGTATTTATATGTAAACAATAATAATAATAATAATATTAATAATGTTCTTTATGAAAAGGGAGTGAAAGAGTCATGAGGAATGGCCTGTGCTGATAATTTCCCCAGCCTGGTACAATGGCTATAACCACCTCTGTGACTACCCCTTATACTTAGTGATTAATCGTTAGTAACTCTTGTCTTGAGAGAACTAGTTTAAAAAAATATTTGGCACAATCCATTTCATTTTCATCGTATGGCATATATGACCGGGAGGGAAACTACATCCAGGTTAGGTCACCTTATGTGTAGACTATTAGCTGCTCTGGTGGCACACCATAGGAGGTTGTCTACACGACGTACCTGCAATAAGATGATGTGATGATGGTTATTATGAAGCTGTGTAGTCGGGGTGAGTCTTAACCTTACTTAAGCCTAATTAACCAAACCCTTGTGACTGTTGGGACTATTCCCGTTTAAGGGAAAGATACCAAAGGTACTAGCTTGGAATCGAAACCGGGAACCTTATAGGCCTGTAGCCAGGTGCACTGACTACTACACCATGGGGTTGGTTACAATCACCCCCTTTCTTTTTTATTTAAATCCAAATACAAATTAGAGAAAACGTTCAGCAGCCCCTTAATACAGATATACTGTATAATAGTCTCCAAATATAACGACAACCTTGTTTTCAATCTAGTTGATGTAGGGATTTGTTGTTTCAGGAGTAATGAAAACAACTGGCAGAAAGTTGGATCGTGAGAACCAATCAGAACATATCTTGGAGGTGAGTAAACATAGATTTATATTGGTTCAGGTTGTAATCATATTCATTGTTTGTTTTGGCTGATTTTGCGTTCATTTTCTATCGATATGCCAGTGTATTGATTTTACTGGTCAGTGATGCAAGTTATCTTTTTTTTATTTAGCACCGCGTCTTACTACAGGTTCGGGTTATACGCTTAAGCACTATTTACGCTAATGGGTTAGGAATTGGGAAGGTTGAATATAGAGGAAGTGAACCCGCGTTTGCGTGGAGGGAGAGTGGAAAACCATTTAGGAAACCCCCCTAGTTCACCCGACCGAGATTCGAACCTCGATCTCCCCATCCTCAGCAGTCAAGATCAACACGACTAGCGTGTTAGCTAACCACGCCACTGAGATGGGTACACAAGTTATCTACTTTAGGAAATCAGGACGAGGAGGCTGAAATTTTAAGTGGGGTGGAAGGGAATGCGAGTAAAGTTATGCGTTTATTTTTATAGTTTTCATAACAAATACCGTTTAGACCAAAATAAATAAAATATGTCTTCAATAGATATATTAAGTTTAATTTTCTACACATAGCAATCTCAATTGCTTCCGTATGTTTGGCATGGGCATAATGGCAAATTAAACAGGGTTTATTCACATCATTTTAAAGGTTTCTGTTCAAATTTCACTATGCTCAAGAAATGTTATGATTACTATGCTTAGAAAATTAAGCCAACTGTTTATACTTAAGCCATATTATATTTAATTTGACAAAACAAATTTTTATCAAAACTGCAAAAATACATTAACTCAGGTTATTTCTATCACATCTCAATTATATGAACCCATATCCATATTGATAATGGTAGAAATACCTCCTCTTTTTTTTTTTAAACTAGCACCAGTTAACTTTACTATGATTGAAATCCTGTCGTCTTGGGTCGTAATCGAGAATTGTATTATTATTTGCAGGGTTTGGCCTCATTAGAGTTTAAACTCTTTTATTATTAAAAAAAGTGGGCCTCGGAGGTCTTGGGGTAAAGTGCTTGCCTTAGGACCTGATGTTCGTGGGTTCAAACCCAACCGAGGTCAACTGAGTTTTACTGAGCGATAAAACTCTGAAGTATAACTTCCTTCGGAGGGGAAGTTTGGTCCCATGTAATATGTGGCATATAAAAAATCCTCAAAGGTATGTAAAAATACCTTTCCACCAAAGTCTTTAGGCTCTTTATCGCTCGCTCGTAGAAATCTAGTGCAAAAATCAATGGGAAACTCCCGTACTTTCAGGACTTTCTTATGCCATGTGCTTTCTTCCGGTTGGTTTGAGTGGCACTAGCCGGCCTAAGGGCTGACTTATCCTCACCTCACGATGGATGGGAAGCACATCAGGACAAACTTTCAGGTTGAATATTTATTACTAGTACTAAATTATAAAGAAGCAGTTCATTTTAGCTAAGCAGTGTTAAACGAACTTTTGATAGTCTCATAACAGGTTGAACTCAACTACACATCTAATAATGAGTAAATAAAATAAATTAAACTATGCAAATTTAATAAAAATAATACAAACGTTATACTACAATTATTATTTGATTTAGAATATGGCTATGCAAAAATTCAAATTCAAAATTAGTATTCTGTAAACTACCCTTAAATACATTTTTCTCTGAAAAACTTGCATACAGTGTTATTCTCCATGTCAAAAACTCTTAAGTATCCATTTTTAACAAAATTGCTAAAGCTAATTTCGAAAAATATCAAGTTTTTCAAAAATCAGTCATCACCCAAATAACTTATAGGTTACCCTAAGTTTTAGGTCCAGAATAAAAATCATTAATTTTGCGTCATGCTTGAACAAGATACAGAAAACCATTTCGGATGCTGCTCCAGATACGGACAGAGGGACTGACGAACACAGGTACAAACAGAAATTTAAGAGCCACTTTTTTAGTTCGGAGACACATAAAACGTCAAGATACATCATCTCTTAGGCGAAAATGTCAACGATTACAATACTTTATTTATATGAGAGTAGATGATGTAGAACCTGGAAACGAGAATCGAACACGAAACTTATAACTTATCTGATCACTCCTCTAATTACTAAACCAGAAAGTCAAAGGCGTTCTAATTTAAGTAAAACAATAATAATTATTGTGACTGTCACACCAAGTAAAACTTCCACCGAATGAAGAAATAAAGGCAAATAAACATATAAATGATTAATTTATGTTTTTACCAATATAAGCTTTGTAGTTAGTTTATAAACCCAGACATAAAAAACAAAGAAATGATTAACAAATAAATACTCTCCCAGGTCAAAAGATTTTGTAATATGTAATAATTATCTTAGAAATGGAGATATTGTTACACCCCTCTCTCCAACCATTTTCCTTACGACCATCGATAACTTAAAGGTAGAGGGAGGTTTGCAAGCTACATAGAATATACAAAGGACATGAAATGCAAGATTTAAATAGTAATACCATAAATGGTTTATTCAAAGCAAAAAACAATTAGCAAAGAAGAATTCAATTAATTACATGGTCTCAATAATCGTACTGAGTTCAGTGGAAAATCATATTAGAAATAAACAGTTATTTAGCGTAGTTCCTTTGCGAGAACTTCTCTACTGTTAGACATATCAAACAATCAGATGGGCTAGTCTTTATGAGACAAATAACCCACAGTGTTCAAACGAATACAAGTAAACAAATAATAAATCAGTTAATAAATTTATAAGATTTATATAAGAGCCTTATGGGCCTTATTATATTGTTTCATACTCGTCTGCACTGCATCACTTAAGGCAGACTTCAAAAAAATTAAATAATAAATATATCAAGAATATTTATTAGACATTTTTAATAATACGCTAGAGTTTGGCTAACAGACTTTAGTCAAACTCCCGCGGGACTACCTGACCTAAACTTACAGTTTAGAAACTTCCATCTATTCGTGAAATTAAAGTTAACAAATTACTATAAATAAAGTCTAGCGAAAACATTTAAACAACGATTAAATATAAAACTAATCACCAATTAATTTTATCAGTTATACAATTTAACTTTGAGACGTAAATTGTTTAAGTGTTCATTATCACAAAAGAAATCAAAACATTTTATTTGCAACATTATTTCAGAATGAAATATTAATAAACTTCTCCTACACTAAAATTTATTAAAGTTATTATAAAGTAAAGATCAAACTAAACAGCTGTCTCGAGCGCCCAAGTGGCGAAAGACATTATATATTTTACTATTTGGCGAAGAAAATAAACACGGCTTATACAAATGTTAAAGTTTTGAATAATAATGTTCAAAGTATACGTTGCCATAGTTAAAGTTCGTATATTCTCACGGATGATCCTGGCATACTCCTGGTCCTAGGACTATGTTCCTCCATCCAGTGTTGGTTGAATAGTCGAATTAATGATGCGATTACAGGACTTTAAATAGGGGTTTCTCACAGCAGGGTATCAAGGTGGGGGGAAAGTACAATTCTGTCGGTGGCCTTCCTTCTAGAAGGAATGGAACATGACGTGGATTGTTGATATTATGGTCCCATTATTCATTTTGAGCAGCGATTCTTCAATCGGACGTCATTTCTGTAGTTGTGGAACTATCCACCAGGGTGCAGGTGGGTAGAATTCTGTTGATCGTGGATAGTATGGCTTGGCGTGTTTTCAGTGTCTATTTGATTTAGTCGGGGTTGACTTCGGTGAAGGAGTCTCTGTTACTACCCGGTGTAGCTCGTCGTTGTCTACACACGATAGATTTGGTGAGTACGGATTCCAATGTATTCCTTAGTTCTATTGAATTGATTTTATTGATTTGAATTGTTTATTACGTTGTCTCAATTTACAGGAACTACAATAGTGAAGAGCACTATTGTAGGATTTATAATATTATTGAATATTATTGAATGTTATTTGGAGCGGGTGGTATGATTCTTCGGCGAGTTGAATATGAAGTTTAGCATGGGGGCGAGTTCAAATGTAACTCAATGTTACAATATGTGGACACTAAATATGACATTCTTAAAGTTAGAAGTACATTCAGCAAATCTACATAGGAAAAATGTACACATAATATATTATATTGTAGAATTTATTTACATGTATATCATATTTAATATAAAGTATGTCTATAGATTATAGATAATATATTATGTAAAATTATAAATCCGCCTACAACTTTCAAGTGCTTCAATTTATGTACGTGTGCACGGCTCTGATCGAACAAATTGTTAATTTAAATATCATGTACAAACACGCTTCTAGGACCACATGGTCTAAGGAGTCACTCTTAATTAGACTAAAGTGACGACGACAGGAAGATAAGGATTAAATCCTGACGGTTTTGGTAAATTCCATCCCGTTTGATTATTTTTTTAATGTACAATCCGTCCCATCATATAAGTTATCACGCAAATTCTGTCCCGTCACTATTATTAGAGTGCTATGTAAATTGCACCTCTCCCTAGTTTGCCCTCATATAAATAATAATAATAGATGTAATATGTGATGGCAAGTGTAATATAAAGATGAAAACAAATATTTCGTTACATTTCTAACATGACCACATTTTACCACTCGAGTATTGAGGTCAGACATTACAAATATAACCATTTCAATAAAGGAGTTTAGGAACGATTCTTTGTCTTGTCATAATTTTCTGTCCCCTTAGAACAGGGGTCTTCAAATTTTTTTAATGTTCCAGGGCAAAAGTGTATATCTCTTGTTGACTCGCGAGTCCCAATACTGTACCTACAATATTCGGATTGAATAAATATTAAAATATTCGTATTAGCTTATTCTTATACACTCACACTAGGGATTAAAATATCTCGTGAAGTGTGCTTTTTTTTTTTCTGTTTTTAGATTTTTATTATCAGGAGTTAGCAATATTTTCTTGTCTACTAGAGTTGTAATTTGCTGGTTCAAAGTAGATAGTTATGTATTAAAACGCAATACTTTTCTTCGTGCAAAAAAGTAAAAATCGATTATAGAATAACGTAAAATACGTGAATAAAATAAGTATTTAATTTATTAGTGGATTATGTAAAATATATATCTATATTTATCATTTTTTCTCTTGAAATAAGTTTATATCTTTAATGAGCCAGCAGACCCCCAGACCCCCCAAAAAAATATTTTTTTTACAATGAGCCGCAAGTTGAAGACCCCTGCTTTAGAACATATATCATCTACTTTTTACTTTCTCTCTATCTTACAGGTAGAGAAAGTATTGTGATCGTCAAAAAAATCGAACTCGAGATTTTGATGAATTTTGACGTTTCATGACTTCCTGAATCCGAAAAAGTGGTTTTTGAATTTCCGTCCGTCTGTCTGTCTGTCTGTCTGTCTGTCTGTACTCCAACTAGAGCCTAAACTATTTTACCGATTGAGCTGAAACTTGATATCTAGGGTTTTCATAGGGTTGCCCCGAGGGGTTTTTGGAATTGGATATCTACCCCTAAAATTAAGGGTAGTTTACTGAAGGGCAAAAAGAGAAAAAGTCGATTTTCTCAAAATCGGCTCTAACGATTTTGATTAAATTTCATTTTTGAACATAAATAAATATTTCAAACAAAATGGCTACTCTCAATATTTCGGCAAAATCGTTTTAAGGGCTCCGGTCTGATGCGTAAATTAACATTTTTTATAATAGCTCCGAAACTATTTGAGATATGAAATTACTTAGCATTACAAATATGTATATATATTTATAATACAAATATTTTATTCGAAACATATTTTTATAAAATCAATAACTTTCAATATATACGCAATTATATATATATTTTTAACTTTTTGGGCATTAAAGCTTAAGTATTGCGACCGTAAGAAAAACTAACCTGAAATGTTGATGGATGTCGACGTCTCATGACCCCCCGATCCCTTAAAAATAGTCTTTGCAATGCCGTCTGTCTGTGTGTCTATTAAAACTTAAAATTAAGGGTAGTTTACTGAATGGCAAAAAGAGAAAAAGTCGATTTTCTCAAAATCGGCTCAAACGATTTTGATTAAATTTCATTTTTAAACATTAATAAGTATTCCAAACAAAATGGCTACCCTCAATATTTCGGCAAAATGGCTTTAAGGGCTCCGGTCTGATGCGTAAATTAACATTTTTTTAAATAGCTCCGAAACTATTTGAGATATGAAATTACTTAGCATTACAAATATGTATATATATTTATAATACAGATATTTTATCCGAAACATATTTTTATAAAATCAATAACTTTCAATATATACGCAATTATATGAATTTTTTTTAACTTTTTGGACATTAAAGTTTAAGTATTGCGACCGTAAAAAAAAAAACTAACCTGAAATGTTGATGGATGTCGACGTCTCATGACCCCCCGAACCCTAAAAAATAGTCTTTGCAATGCCGTCTGTCTGTGTGTCTATAAAAACTTAAAATTAAGGGTAGTTTACTGAAGGACGAAAAGAGAAAAATTTGGTTTTCTCAAAATCTGCTTAAACGATTTTGATTAAAATTCGTATCTAGGCGTTGATTAAGATTATAAATAAACTGGCTATTTTCATTTTCCTATGAAAATGATTTTTTATGGTACATTACAGAAGCGTTAATTTCCGTATCTCCACAACTATTGGAGAAACTAAACAACTTATCATTGCATAATTGTAGGACTATTAGAAATAAAAAACTTTTATTTGACATATATTTTTATAAAAACAGCAGTTTCTGAGATATTTGCAAATATATTAATACAATTTTGTGAGCTTTAGTTGTAAACATATACTACTTAAGTCTTAACGCAATAATACTCCAATGCCATAGAGTAATTAAATATAAGTAAGTATCTAAAAAAAGTATGTTATTTTTTCCTTAAATCTCTTAGGAGAAATGTTTGCATAGCAATGATCTATCTCCATTTTAGACTCAATAGTCAATATTTACATTTTTTATTGGTCAAAATGTATAAATGAATAATTAAATATCAATGCGATGACTTGAAGATCTGCAACACCTTTTAAAATGTTAAAATTGTAACCAGAAATCGAAATTTTAAGACGAAGTGTTGGCCCTTGTGGAAGACATTAAACTGTTTGAAATGCTCTTAGGTGGACAAAGATGCGCCTCTTTTCTCATTGATTCTATATCATTGTATATTATTTTATGCGTGTTCTTATGTGTAGTGGTGATGATACAATGTACATTATTCCGTTCAGAAATCTTACGAGTTTATAGAAAGAGAGAGAAAGTCTGTGCGGTGTGCCGTACCATTTATTTAAATATATAAAGTAAATGCATTCATACCCTCCAAGGACATTACACAGATAAACATTTACACATCTTTGACAACATTAAGAACAGATATGTATCTACCTCAGTCACTAAATCGCAATCTTTCTCCATAGTTTCCCTAAATATCTTTGGTGGGTTACTTCGTAGACTTATGCACAATACTGTACGTTTCATTCTGTACGTCTTTCAAAACTCCCAAAAGTTTGTAAATATTGGGTTGGGATGTACGCGCGAGTCTATTCAAATTTGAGTGAAACGATTCACAAGAATCTGTTTTGCAATTCTTGTATGATGAACATTTAACCCAAATGTCTGGAGGGAAAATTGCATCCACATATTACGTTAGTAAACTTAATACATTTCGGAATATTTCATACCTATGAAGTTATAAGAAATTTGAGACTTATTGAGATACGCAAAATAAAATTGAAAGGTTTACAAAAATATATTTAATTTGGGATGGAATTTATACCACCTTTGTAATGAAGGTATAGAATTTACACAGGAACTTGGGGTCATAACATCTTCGGGAAGGAATTTACGTCAACTCGATAGCAGTCGGGTGCACTGAAGATGGTTTTTCCTAAATTTGTTTACATTCTCTCTTTATTCACGCAAATGTGGGTGCACTTTGTCTAAATTCAACCCTAACACGAGTATTAAGACACAGTGCTGAAAAAAAAGAATGGTCCAAAACTTTTACATTCTCGCAATTAATTAACTGTCGATGAAGGGGATATTGGGGTTCAAATCTCGGTCGGGTGTATTGAGGGTGGTTTTCTTAGATGGTTTACCACCCTCCCTACACCAAATGAGGGTACACTTCCTCTAAATTCGACCTTCATCCCTAAGATATCAACGTAATTAGTTCATATACGTATAACCCTAACAAATAGTAAAATGCAACGTCAAAAAAATACATAGGTCTATATAATTATTCAACATGAAGACGCAAAGCTGACCACTAATTTTAATGGTTGATATTCTGACGGTTCTAAGTAACGGATGATTCCACACGTCCATCAAAGACTTGCTCTAAAATAATGAGCCACGTTTGCTCCAGTCAGCATTATATTTTGAGTATATTATAGAACAGGGGATTTAAAAAGATACTTGGCTCTTTTGCCGTGTCTAGGGGTGGTATGCAAGAACCTAAGATTACGTAAGCAGACCCACGCTAGTGTCCACAAAGAATCCACTTAGTCAAGTTCTTTCATTACGGCTATAGGTGTAATTTTTTTTTAAACATAAATGTAGGTTGAACTAAAATAGTAGATGTAGGTTATGCTCGCTTACAAACTTTTAGTTTAGTTAAATTTAGATTGTTTAAAATATTATTTACTTGGGTTGATTAAAGCTACGTCTAATGAAATTATACTAAGTTAAGATAAGTCACGTTATGTTGGGTTGTTTTAATTTTGTACGTATTAAACCAGCGGTTTTACATGCTACAATTTAGGCAACAACTAAACTACATTATAAATATATTAATGCAAAAATAATATGGATTGTAATAAACAATATGTGTCACTAAAACTCCTTCCAGCTAATGTTTTTTGAAAGCCAGCACTTTTTTTTCGCTATTACTTCCCCTCCTATTTCTTTTAGAAGTTAACATTTTTGTTAAGTTCTCCCAAACCATTCTTATCTTTGATCAAGGTAATGGGCTTCATGAAGGATTTTTTTATGTTACGTAAAATAATAATAATAGCACTGCGTCTTACTATCCGTTCGGATTATACGCTTAAGTACTAATTACTCTAATGGGTTAGGAATTGGGAAGGTTGAATTTAGAGGAAGTGAACCCACATTTGTTTGGAGGGAAAGTGGAAAACCATTCAGGAAAAACCACCCCCAGTCAACCGACAGAGATTCAAACCTTGATATCCCCGTCCTCAGCAGTCTGGCTCAACAACAACCAGCGCGTTAGCCAACTACGCCACCGAGGCTGGTTTTATATTACGTATTCGGGAAGGAATATGCATGTAATAATTTTTGTTAAAAAAAATTTTTGTAAATATCTTTGGACAGTTAAGACCTCTCTTTCGTTCGATTCCAGTTCATTGTAAGCCGGTTGTTTAGCCCACCAATTACGTTTTATTTTTCTTTAATTAATTCACTTTGGTGTAGGCATGCTGACATATATATTAAGGACGCCACTACGTAATTTTAGTACAAGCTCAACGATCAGTACATAAACCTTCAATGTATCAATCTATGAAAGACGACAGACATAGTTTGAAAGTAATAATAATATTAATATAATATTGGGCGTCTGGGCTACATTATTCGTAGTGGAAAGATTAGCCACTACTAATGTACCATTTTCCAGGGGACGCCCGAATGTACTACTCGTACATACTTTCCATGGAAGTAATTTCCATGTCCCGATGATATTATAATATGATGGTGATAGTAAATATGAGGTTGTGAAACCAGTGTAAACACAACCTAACTTAAGCCTAATTTACCAATCCCTGGTGACCGTTGGGGGGTAACTACCCTTACGGGAAAAATACCCAAGGCACCAGCCAGGAATCTAAGTTATGACCCCTAAGCTCGTGGCCCTAAGCCCTAAGCTGACCCCTACACCACGTGGCCGGTTAATTTGAAATTAACTAAGCATTATCCATAAGGATCATTCAACTATAGAGTTATAAATCGGAACAAAGACGTGCTATTCTTTGAACTAAGTGGTCCGACCGATATCCGTTGATAAAACAACATGCTAATTTCCATGATCGTAAATAAACCCTTTATTTAGTTTTTTTAAAACTTTGAACATACTCGAAAATACTCTATTTTCAATTTTGGACATACTTAATGTTAAAATTGTTTGTCTTGGTGTATGTATGATAAAGCATTTAAAGTTGGTTCAATGTAATTTAGAGAAAACTTTTAGTTTAACTTTGCTCTTTTACTACTTCAAAGTATGCGTAAAAAACAAACTCGCTAAGAGCTATAAAATCGGCTTCTGTGGCAGCATGGTCCAAGGCATCACTCTTGTGTTGGACAAGACTGCCGATGACAGGGAGATCGGGGTTCGAATCCCAGTCAGGTGTACTAAGGGTGGTTTTCCCTAAATGGTTTTACACTCTCTCTCCATGCAAATGCTTCTACACTTCGTTTAAAATCCGACATTTCTTAACTCTAGCTCATTAATGTAATTAGTAAATATGTGTATAGCTTGAAAAGGTATTAAGACGCAGTGGTAAAAAATATATAAAATGTAGGCAAGAGCTAGACTGTTCCGCTAAGCATTCACGTAGCTTTTTATTCCACCGCGTCTCATTATTTGTTCGAACCCGCCTCCGTGGCGTAGTTGGCTAACGCGCTAGTCGTGTTGAGCTCGACCGCCGAGGACGGGGAGATTGAGGTTCGAATCTCGGTCGGGTGAACTGGGAGTGGTTTTTCCTAAATGGTTTTCCACTCTCCCTCCACGCAAATGCGGGTTCACTTCCTCTGAGTTCTACCCTCCCAATTCCTAATCCATTAGCGTAATTAGTACTTAAGCGTATAACCCGAACGGGTAGTAAGACGCGGTGCTAAAATACTAATACTATTTGTTCGAGCTGTAAGCATAAATATTAATTACGCTAATGTACTAGGAATGTGGAGGGTATAATTTAGAAAAAATGTCCCTGTATTTACATTAAGATATAGTGAGAAACAATTAAGGAAAAATCACTCTCAGTATACACGACCAGTATTCGAACCCCGAACTCCCCGTCATCAAATATTCATTCAAATGCAAGCGTGTTGAGTTTTATCATGCAACCAACGATGTAGGCCACGTTGAAGCTACGATTTCACCTGTTAAGTATAGCTCTTACTGTATTTTATTGTAATTCACGTTGAATACAACCATCGCTGAATTTGTGCACACAACGACAGAATCTCACATGTTCCACAATCCCTCAGCCAAATTTCTAGCTCAAGATCATCTTGTGGAAAGTTTCCACCGGCATGGACCTCTAAGAATAGAACCTTTCTTACCCTCAAACCTCAGTCATCTGAAGTTTGTTCATAATCGTTTCATGTTGAGGACCAGTGATCCAGACAAGGATTCCGTCGTCCTGCGCGTCTGGGAGTGTACGTGCGCTTAATGGGGAGGAAGGGGTTGTTGTCTGCCTCGTTACCCTTTAACGAACCGAATAATAACGAGACGTATCGCTTAGAGGCCCTGGTGGTTGCATTTGGCTGCCGGATATGTTCATCGTAACTCCCAATGAATAATGGGGGTCTCTGAGTTCTATCTGTGCTCGCCAACTCTCCAAATGTGGACTTCGTTGGACACAAATCATCAAGAGCTTTCTTCGAGGGGTTTGGATCAATAGAAGGGATATTCCATGACGTCATCAATTCTTTATCAGGGCTATTCCGCGAGTGGTTAGCCATTCATTTAGAAAAATGGATGAACACCTATGATACATCAAATAAGCAATAACGACTTAATTATTTATTTATTTATTTTTAGCAGCACGTCTTACTATATATTCGAGTTATATGATTATGTACTAATTACGCTAGTAGTGTTAGGGATTAGTAAGGTTATATTTTGTGTAAGTGTATCTATATTTGCGTGAAGAGAGCAAGGAAAACCATTTTGGGGAAAAAACCTCAGTACACGTGGCCGAGATTTGAACCTCGATCTCCCCGTTATCAGCGTTTTAGTCCCCTGTGAGAGTAGCATCTTGAAACCATGCGGCCACCGAAGTGGGTGGCGACTCAATATAGGGTGATGCTCGTCACCGCTAGAGCCCTTAGCAACTCTGAAAACATGGTCTCAGGCGGTTACTCGGGAATCTGGTGGTGGGGGGTGGTGGGGTGAGGGTGGGGGTGGTGGGGGTGGGGGTGGGGGGTGGTGGTGGTGGAAGGGCTGGTGGTGGTGGTGGTGGGTACCGGGATACCAAGATACCTGGGGCAGAATGACTGGCACAAATTTAAAAGTAAAAGAAGATTAAGTCAATTAATTTTTTTATGTAAATTTTGTATACATTTCGGATTAGTTAATATATAAAATTGGAAACAGGGAAAAGTAAAGTAAATATTACATATGCAGATAGAGAGATGAATAGTCTAAGAAATGTAAAAAAAAAAAGGTAGCAACTTAATTCAAGGCTAGGTTTAGCAATGAGGAAGGTAGTTTAAAGTAAGGGACTTCAAATTATCGGCGAGGGAGGAGGCGAAAGTGGCATTTATAAATAATATGAGTAAAACCACTTCACAGTACACCCGACCGAGATTAGAACCACAACCTTTCTGTCACAGGATATGCAGTATATTATGTGATCTATGGCCGTATTTTTAGTCGAGTTTCGGGCGTCAAGCAATCTCTCGGAACGCAAAGAACAAACATTTCAGGTCGAATTGGGGATTGGTTGACCTTCGAATCTCGATTATTCATAAGACCCTTAGATCTTGGGACCACCATAGAATTGAGGTTCCTTCACTAAGTGTCGAGCTTAAATAATATATCAGGAACCCTTTTGCAACTAAAACATGCTTTCAGTCTTGTTAAATTTCTCATGATAATTTATGATACTACACCACACACTACGATACGACGTCCGGCTTAAGATGATTTACAGTATTAAGTTACACATCCATGAAGTGAAACGCAGTCGTAAGTAATAGCAGTTCACTATCCTTAACTTTTAATCTCCTTTTACTCCGAAAGTAATCAGTATTACCTTGACTAATTACACTATAGTCCTATATAATAATTTACAACATGTTGGAAGTAAGAAACGTCAGCCTGATAACTTTTAGTGCAAATAGCGGTTACATAAAAAGTAAGCAATCAGTAGATAGCTGGTAGTGCATTTATCCACGGAGTTGAGTCGATTCCCAGAGTAGCCAAAAAAAAATTATAATTGAGAAAATTGGAGATTCCTTTTTCCCAAAGATGATTTGGTGATCAGGGGACTGAATGTTGTGTCTGTTATATATTTTAGGTAATTGATAAGCCAATTGTTTGATAAAAATCAGTCAGTTCAGGAAGTCCACGTTAAATACCTCCATTTTTTGCGAATACTTTACCACACTCTCCATCCAGGTGAGTTATAATATAAGTAATAAATAAAATTTCACTTCTTCATTTTATCTCCATAAATCAGAGTTTCCCAATCTTTTGTCAGTTGCGTATCCCTTCTGAGGATCTAGCTTCAATAATGTACCCCTTTCAGATATTTATAGAAACAATTATAAATGAGCATGTTTTATATTTTAAACTATAAACGGTCTTTCTAAATTTCAGTAAAGATTTGCTGATTCACAAAGCGGCAACGGAGGAAAAGAAGGGCTTATAAATCTCCATGATATCACGTTAAAAATTATTTTAGACTATAGAGGCTTAATCACACATACTTCAATTTTTTTAATATAACAAACAAAACTCATTGGTACATCACTTGCCATCTAAAAATATTTCGCGTGCCTCTAGGGATACGCGTACCACAGTTTAGAAACATTGCATTAGATCATATTTGTCAAAATCGGCTATTTATAAGGCCCACATTGAAAATTGAAAATAATGAGGTCACATTTTAGAAAATTAAATATTGTCACCATATTAAGTGAAAAGATTTAAATTAAAATCCTCGTTATTACAAACAATAGAATTAAAATTAGTCTATATCAAATGTTAAGACTTACTCTCTAAAAAACTTTCTCGTAAATTTGAATATTTTTTTTCCCCGCATAAAAGGTTATACTTAAAATCTTGTTTTGAAGTCACTTCACCCGCTTCGATGGTCGAATAATCCTTAGATGCTACTCTCTCAATAGACTGGACTGCCAGTTCCAGGGAGATCGGGGTTCTAATCCTTGTCGGATGCACTGAGAGTGATTTTTCCTAAATAGCTTACCACGCTAATGTGGGTACACTTCCTTTAAATTAAACCTTGCTCGTCCCTAACACATTAGCATAATTAATATATAGGACCTAGGCTTATAGCCCGAACGTATAGTGAGACATGGTGAAAGAAAAAGTCACTTTCATGATTGATGACGGTTATAGATGTATGTGTCCATAAACCGTGATCTCTTCGATGTTTGTTCCTTTTAATAAAAGAAAACAACTGTTCACACATGTATGCGTTATCAAGCATTGCAAATATTTTGTTTTAAATTTAACAAGTTTTGTGAAACGACAAGAAGAGTAAGAATTAGGTACAACGACATTACTTGTTAAATGTCGGCAAATAATGACTAATTTCTAAATGTCATAGTCTCAAGTGTTGTATTTCTGATCCACTTATAAAAATAAGAATCGAGCTGCATTGCATGTTGGATCAAGGATCGGGCCACATGGGGCCCACGCGCTGCAAATTTTCCATGCCTGCTTTAGCTTATATACAAATTCTAGTTTCAATGATTAGGAGTGACATTATAAAAATATTCCAAACTATTTTATTTTTATAATGATTTTCACTTATGATTATTATTATTATTTATTTTATTTAGATAATTTAAAGCAAAACCATTTAGTGTATCCCTAACCTTCATAGCAGTCATTCTTACCTTATGGTCCAGAAACAGGTGCCATTCTATCTTTCCCTTTTGAAAAGCTACGGCCAACTTTTTTTATATTACTGTTTGTTTCTTGGAGGTAAGTCTTCCCTTCTTCTTCTTTTTTTTTATAGACTTTTGTAAGCTTCCCACTGAGACAGACTCAATACCTCTTTTGGGAGAATGGGGACAGTATAAACTGTGCATTTGGTCGAAAGAAAACTTTAGTAACAAAGCTTATATTGGAACACTTTAAACCAAATTCAGGTTGAAACGATGGTAGTATAGTGAACAGTACAAATGTCTACTCAGAAAATCAAATTAAAAGAAAACTTTTTTTTTTCGCAGCGTTTAAGAGCTATATAAAGTAATACAACAATTTCAACATAAAAGAGGGAAAAAAAATCTGTTTTATTTTACTTTTTTTTGTGTTTCGTATTATTTTTAAATAATAAAGCGTTCCATTAATGCACAGAAGTATAAAAAGAATTAAAATAACTTTTAATTTTGTTTGACTGTGCTAAAATCACAAACGTAATTTGGGGATTTCTTGCTTTTCAATGCAAGTTTTGTCTGTGTTTGTGTGTGTGTGTGTATGTGTATGTGTGTGTATGTATATATATATACACATATATACATATATATACATATATATACATATATACATATATACATATATATATATAATTTTTGTTTATCACCGCGTCTCACTACATGTTCAGCTTATACCAATGGTCACATAGTCTAGGAATATTTACTCTATTGAAGTAGGGATAAGTAAGGAAACATTGTATAAGTAATCTGCCCGTATTTGAGTGGATGGATAATGTGAAACAATTTATGAAAAATCACCCCCAGTACACCCGACCGGGATTCGAACCCTCATCTCCTCATCATCAGCATTACAGTATAACATGAAAGTGACGCATTCCATTCGGCCACTGAAGCAGGTTGAATATTAGTGAATGATGATATTAATTCGTTCTAAGACAAACACAGTAACGAGGCTCCTACCATGATGATCACTAGATAAGTGAGCCGGCATGCTACCGAACGAGCTTTGATGTTGAGAAATTTGAACAGTTAAAAATAAACTTATTTGCATACATATTAAGCAATTTAAATCTTTAGAACAATAAATATGTTGTTTTTATTAATATATTTAATACGATACTAACCACTTTATATAAAGGTAAGGATAAATAGGGTAGTTTTATAATAAATGCACCTGTATTCGTGTTAAGAGAAAATGGGGGGAAACTGACTCGGTGCACCCAGCTGAGACACAATTATTGACCTCCACATCACTGCGATTCAGTCCAGTGGAATCGTGACGCCCTAAATCTTGTCAATTTGCTGTTGTAAAAAGAGTCTACTGCTATACCTAACTAAACATGTTGGCGTAGTACAAACCATTACTTTCAAACAATGTTGGTAAGCTCTGAGAGTAGCTGTTATACAAGAGGGAAAGGATTGGGGTGACCATCATCCTATCTATTATACGGCTGTTAAAATGTTTGGCTATAAATACTGGTTTAAAGTACAGTACATAAACCTCATCATATTCTCAAGCTACCGATTAGAAAATTGGTTTAAAGTAGAGTACACAAATGTTATAATATTCTAAAGCTACCTACTAGAAAATCGGTTTAAATACATTACACAAAAGCTATCATATTCCCAAGCTGTATAAAATTGGTCTAAATACACTGCACAAACGCTATCATATACCCAAGTTACCTACTAGAAAATCGGTTTAAAGTACACTGCACAAACGCTATCATATTCACAAGTTACCTACTTGAAAATCGGTTTAAAGTACAGTGCACAAACGGGGTCATATTCCCAAGTGACCTTCTAGAAAATCGGTTTAAATTATAGTGCACAAACGCTATCATATTCACAAGTTACCTATAAGAAAATCGGTTTAAAGGAGAGTATTTAAACGCTATCATATTCTTAAGTTACCTAGCAGTAGAAATGGAAATCTTTAAACTAAATTTACCATCACCAAGAGTGGTCAAACGCTCTTAGGCGTCAGACTCGCATTACACTTTGTTGTAGTTGTTGAGGTTGAAATTATAATTTTGACTGGTGCAGCAAATCTGGTTTTTCAAATAAGATTTTCACCTCTTGTATTCCCATCCTTTTTCTACATTAATGCTGATGTATCTCCTTGAATTATCCTTATCCCTCTCTCTTAGATGACGTAATTAGCTTTTGTGTGGAGCTTAGAATTAAAATAAACTCATCGTAATTTATATTTAAGAGAAATACAAACATTAGTCCGTTTCAGGAAAATATCAAGCGAAAATATTTGCTAATTACAATCAATGTTTTTAGTGATAGATAGTAAATTTGGAGGACTTTCGTTACATATAATATTATTTTCTAATAATAGCTCTATTAATAAATTAAATTTAATAAAAAAATAGTTTCCTTATGTTTTAGGGAAGTCGTCATTTTGTATTTAAACCTTAAGTAAAATTCTTATTCAAATTTTAAATCTAGTTGCTAAAATTTTAATTGAACAACAGCTATAATTGATATTAAGATTTAAATTACTCATCTATAATGCAATAAACCAAAAAGTATACCTTTAAATACTTAATGTGTCGTGTAGGTGACCAAATTTCTAAACACCCTATTAATCGAAATGGAGGGAGATTGGGGGGTCACATTCTAAAGAAAGAAGTGTAATAAGAGAAATTTAAATAAATATTGATTTATTGTATTTTAAAATTAAGGTAAATAAAAATTTAGTTTTTCATAGACATATACAGAAAAAGTAAAACTTTGAATACAACCGCCTTTAATAAAATAATATTGTCAATTAATTTTTGGTGCATCTTTTACTGAGGAGACAAAGTTAAGGCGGCCATCTTGGTCAACGATAAAGTATCTATCACTCACTGTCAGCGTTTTCTTAAAACTTCTTAAAATGTGGTGGTGTGTGTCGTTTTCTTGAACTACTTCTCTATTCTGACTAAGCTTAAACTCCCTTTCGCCCTTCAACTTTAGCCACCTTTTGTCATGTCACTGAGAAAGAGGATGAAGAAAACTACAAACCTTACTGTCTCAAGGTAAAGAGGAAAGCTCGTTGCTAATTCTCAAATATCTTAAAATGTTTTCTTGTGAGCCTATAAAACAGATTACTTTATTTCTTAGAGGAAAGCTAAAATCTATTTTTCATCAAGCCTAATCTCATAGCTCCGTAAATATAATTAAAAAGTCGTTTAAAATAAGCTAATGTCACATTTTCATGCATATTTTTCTATTAATTAAACTAAAATCTTATGGTCGTTAAGACTTTTGGAATCTTTAAACTTTATTTTGGTGAGAACCTTTTTTTTAAATAACGCATCTGAGGATTAAATATTGCGTTAGAGCTGAAATTCTGCTCGGAAATTTCTCTCAAACCGAGGAAGCTTCCTTAAGGTGCGGCTGAAGGAAGCACGAGCAATTTTACAGTTTTTATAGCATTACATTTTTATGGCCAAAATAAATCAAATATTTATCCTGTAGCAACATAAAGTTTAGTTTTCTGCACATGCTAATATCAACATATCTTAAATATCTGTCAAGGGTGTCTTGGAATTTTGTCAAAATCTTTTCTCTTTATTTAAAAAGTTTTGACAAAATTCAAGGACACCTTTTACAGATATTCAAGATCTGTTGATATTAGCATGTGCAGAAAACTAAACTCTATATTGATACTGCAGAAAAATTTGATTTATTTTGGCCAAAAGATTTCAATTCTATAAAAACTGTAAAAAATACTTGCGCCCCCTTCAGCCTCACCTTAAGGGAAGTTAAATAGATTTTTTTAAATCTACATTAACATCTAAGATAGTGGTTCCCAAACTGTGTGTCGTGAATCCCTAGGGAGACACGTAATTACTTCAGGGTATGCATCAAAAAACTAAGGTAAAAATAATAAAAAATAATAATCTTTTATTATTAAATTCTAACTCCTATGGCATCATCTGAAAAGTCCCCAATGTTTTAATATAATTTGTCACTTTCTAACTATGTAAATAATTTTTTATTATCTAGCAACGGTGGATTTTTTTTCGTTTATTTGAGGTATTTAACGTGCACTTTCTGTACCGACTGATTTTATCAGCGAAAAAACCCACAAACTAAATTAAATTCAGAACAGACACAGCACCCAGCCCCTGGATTTCAAACCATCACTGAGAAAGGGGAAACCCACATTTCACCAATGATACTTTTTCGGCCATGACAAGAATTGAACCCTGAACCCTTAGTTCAGTAAGCAGACATGCTACCGATTGAGCAAATGTGTTGGACAGCAACGGTGGAGCTCAAGTCCAAGCATCGTTTATAAATTGAGAAAATGGGAGCTGCTGTACCCAAAATGTTGTAACGTTTTGAGTTATTAAGTGGTAATCAAGTATACACATCCCCTTGATTTACTAAAATATATGTTTATTATTTTCATTTATTTATTGAAGGATAATTACTAACCACTATTTATTTAACTACTTTTTAAACTAGTAATTTATCTTCTTGTCTTTTTTTTTTAAATCACAAATATTTGCTAGTGAGACTGTATATCTAAGAAATTATAGTTTAAAGGCTCTTCTTTTTTCATGGTTCTTCATTCATAACCGCTATGTCTAGTTACTTAATTTCCTAAAATGGTGCATTTAAAAAAAATTAAGATTAAAATGGGCTTGAACCAATGGGAGCCCTTGAATTAAGTGATTCAACGTGGAAATATCGTGGGTCAGTGTAAACATTTCTCCTAATTAGGAGCCTTTAGTTTAAAAATAATTGTGGTTCTTCACCAGTGTATGACTGATGCCGTGGCGAAGCGTGATGATAATTTTTGGGTAAGCTGAGTCATGATCACTCGTAAAGGGGCACAATTAACGATGTCGAAGATGGGATTTTTATGAAGTTATATAATACATTACTGACAGACTACTACTACTACTAATAATAATAATAATAATATATTTATTTATTTTTTGTTTTACCTTCTGTGAAATATTTAATGTTGGTCTTGCTATTTTTCCTTTTAAACGCACTTTTCGTTCAAAAGACAAATCCATTGTAGAGTTCAAAAACTCAACTGAATCGAAAGAGTCATTGTTGATGTCTACAGCGTCTCCCATTTTTCTCTACGGTACATACACTAGATTCTAACCTTACTGATAAATATTATAATACGAAATTTAAAACGACTCAATAAAACAATAAAATTCAAGTAACAATCACAAAACTAAACCTATCTCCACTGAAATAAATCTTTGAAGCACACTCTGTATGATCAGAATGTAACACTCACTAGTCGGGGATAGCCGGCTTACTGGTCCTTCATTGGCCGAGATGAACAGCTGCGCGCGCATTACCGTTCTAGCTCCCCGCAGGCCATATTCCACGGTTGCGTTAGATAGAAAGGTATCAGCTTATCCTGCCAAAAGGAACTGACACATTCGTTTCGCCTGCTTACTAACATGTCATTACGCTTTAAAAAATGACCATTAACATTTCAATTTGTTATTTGTTTTATGTAAAGGGATGTTTCCTCTCCTTTTTTCAAAACCTTTAGGGATAGCTGATCTTATCCTGCCTACCCTGACTAGACTGACGTCTTCTTTATTACTATAAATAATTCAACAAATTGTATTCATATTATATTCATATAAATGTTTATTTCCTATACAGGCAAATACTTTAGGAACGTGGAAACACAAACATAAATATTGTGTTTATTTTTCTAATGATTAAAATCCCTAAATACTATATTCTCAAAAACTGATCAAATTTTATGTATTTTTATAATACAAGGTTCAAAATGAACGTAAATAGGTTCGTTTTCTTTTAGTTTCATTAGTAATCTAAGAGTTCCATATTTAATTCTTGATAAACCCAAAAATATACCACTATTTAGTTAAGATGTGTTCACTTTTACTGAGTGTTATAAAAGGAATGAAATATTTGGTCTGTAATTGAGCTGGTGTAAGCCAACAAGCTTAAAAGAGAAAGTTGTGAAATAATAATAAAAATAATATATTTTAGTAAACAAGATGCTTTTAACGGCTCAAGTTTTTCTTTGTTTTCCAAGCAAATATCAGCCTCGCTAATAATAAAGAAAATAAATTTAATCGGGAGGGAAACTAGATTGACATTTTATTCTACAAATCTAGACCCTTACAAATTTGGGGGATGCGGCCAAATTATTTTAAAATGCTTATTAGTTTAACTATCAAATATTGATTTTATATTTTAATTCAAATATAAGTTTATAAAACATAACATTTATACAAACTTATTATATATATATATATATTTATCGTATATAAAACGTGTTTATATATATAACGTATATAAAACGTATATATATATGCGTTTTATATTATAGTTACTGTAAACATATTTTTACAATTTAATAGCACTTTTTTTATAAAACAACCATTTTTCAGCCCTTTTTGAAAATAACATATCTAAACAGTACACTTAAAAATAACTTTAGATTAATCCCAAGAAAATAATAACTGTATAAAATACTTAAACACGCATAATAGATTGTTTTAACTACAATCTGGGTTCAAACAGAGTTCCCTCAACCCACTTCGTTGGCTGCATGTTCTAAGGCACTACCCTCACAGTAGACTATACTGCCTATAACAAGGAGATCGAGGTTCGAATCTCGGTCGAGTTTACAGAGGGTGATTTCCCCTAAATGGTTTTCCATGCAATTACCGGTACACTTCATATAACTATAATATTCCTAATCCATAAAACAATCAGCGTAATTAGTACATAACCACATAACCCGAACGGGTAATCAGTTGCGGTGCTAAAAATAATTCCCTCAACATTGTATTTACCCACCCGTCACAATGAATTACGGCGATACGCGTTTGTGTGTATTATTGGGGATGGAATTAAACGTTAGTTATAACCCATCAAGTATCGAACCCCAGCCATTCGTTAATTAAGAGCATAAATGTTTAAGTTTGGCGCTAGATTTTTCTTCTTTTTTGGGGTAGTAGTAGGGGGGAAGAGCTAAGGGAAATACCGGATATAAACTAGATTCTCCCTCAACACTGCAGGAATGAGAGCGTAAACTCTTTCCGGATAGGACTGCGTTGAAGGGTTTATTTGAAATTCAAATCACGCAACTCCTGATTCTAAAAAAAAATATAATAAAAAAATACAAGCTGCGGGCAGATTCATCTTCACAACTCTATATTTTATTTTAACTCTTTATTATTCTGTATTTTGTACGACGTTCTGTTGTACTATCCATTTTATTTAATTTTTCATTTCAATTTACACCTTTTTATGTTTTAGAGCGCCACCATGTCTCTCCTTAAAAAAAATATGGCCAACTATTAAAGGGAAAAGATTATTTTAAAACCAAAATTCTATATAAATCAATCCCACGTTTAGCATTCAGATGGTGAACTTGGAATAATGAACCGTATTTGATAAGGAGCTTATATGGGTAAACAGAACATGGCTTAGGCAACTAAGACTTCTAAAATCCCCTATTCTCTTGAACTGGCAGATTAAACCAACTTATGGTTTTAACTGAAACAGAATAAATTTGAATGAACATTTATGTCGAGTTAGACCAGGAAAATTAGCTTTCCCGCTAAATGGTATCACTTATAATTGTTGGAGCTTTTAACAAATATAACCTCGACACATGAATAATGTTTCCCTTTTAATATCTCCTTCGGCTAAGCGTCACTTCTACTACCCCGATATTTATACTAAAGGGGCTGGGATGAGGAATGTAGAATTTAAAGTTAATATTAAACTAAGGGAGATTGTACCATTGTTTGAGAAAAACCGCCCTCAATACACACGCAAGGGATTCGATTCACCGTAAAATTTAAATCTAATGAGATTGAGGTCTTAATCCATGCTCCCGTTGATACGGGGTTTTTTTTTCATTACTGAAATGGGCTGCCGATAAATAGCTTATCACTAAAAGTCACATACAGACTAAAATTTTGCCAAATCAAATTTCTTGTTTGGCCAAATCACAATTTTTGTGGTAAAGACCAGACACAGTTAGTATTGTTTGTGATATTTGTGAAAATCTCCGTTTTAAAGACTTTAAAAAAAAACTCGGCTGATTTATTATAACTTCAGGAACCCTGTCATAAGAGTGGTCATACATTTCCCGATAAACCTAAATAATGTATGGAATGTTTTGATTTTAAAACATATCTCATGAAACAACAATGGTAGTTTTTTTAAAAGTTAAGCTCAGTCATTTTAAAAGTATCTTGACATTACACTTTTTTTATATGGCTACGGAATATAAAGGGGGTATTTCTTCGAGCATCACCACTCTGGGTGTGTGCTCTGGGTGTGTGTGTGTGTGTGTGTGTGTGTGTGTGTGTGAGTGTGCGCGTGCGCGCGTGCGCGTGCGTGTCGAAACGCTAAAAGTATTTCTAAAAATAAAGAGTAAAGTTAGAGAACATTCTTTCTTAATTGTATGGAATAAATAGGATATACCATTTATTTAACAGTGCTATCCACCCACCGTCTTACGTCGTTTTAAAAAAGCATTGGATAAAAAATCCCTTAGAACAAAGATGATAGCTTTTTTTGATAACGACATTTATAACTACAGTATTTGTATGCAGAATGTTGGGTATACCGCCATACAAAAGTTTTAAAAACAAAATAAATGTAAACTTTTAGTTTAACACAGCAAGAGGGGTATAAGCTTTTCTAATAGGCAGTTGAAAACAGCTTCGGGATTAATAGCATATAAGACATATAAAGGGTAGTTTGACACTTTAGCCTAATTGGTAAAAGTCTGTCTGCTAATATGTAGGTCAAAGGCTCGATTCCTGGCATGATATAAAATACATAGATGGTGAAATGGGTGCTTTCATTTTTACAATAATAAATTGATCGCTGGAAGATGGTGTGTTGTATCTGTTCTAGAGATAAGTTCGTTTGTAAGTCGTGCTATAAAAAATCAGTTGACTCAGAAAGTGCACGTAAAATACCACAAATGGAGCCTATTTTTCCATATATATATATTAATATTGATGATATTTAACCGTGTAAATTCTGAGCCAACTGAATATATATCACCCCATGACTTACAAATTAGGCTATATATATATATATATATTAAATATATTAAAAAAATAGATATCTTGTAAATGTTATCAAAATGACAATCTAACACAATGTACTAATACGCTTTGAGTGGAATATTAATCCCAGAAATATTCAGACTTTCATGTTAATTGGTTGGTCTCAGATGTAATTAGTTTTTCACTGATAGCTGACTCAATATTATCTTAGTTCTTTGTATTGTAAACGCTAGTTAAACATACATTTTTTAATACTTTTTCAAAGTCTTGATAAGAATCAGTAGACAATAGCATTAGCTTTTATGTATAACTTAAAGCTTAGCGGTCTTATCAATTGGTTTGGCTTAGTTGTTTGGTGTTGATATTTTTGCATTTTTTTAAACTGTTAAGAGATAATTGTAGTACTATTTTTGGTAAAACATTGTCCATAAAGGCTTAATGAACCTTGTTATTTATAACTAATAATGAGTAATATTTATTTATAATCTAAAATGTATTATAAGATAGTATAGAAACATTATACAATAATACAAAAAATTGATAGTGAAGGAAGCCAAAAGGAAATGGTTTATCTAGTTTTGTGGCTGGTATCGAAACGATTATTGTTCATGCGTATTCTCATAAGTCCTGTTGTGAGTCCAATTTATTCAGCCTCGCAAAAATTACATTGAAGTTGGTAGATTAAGTTGGATGTGTTGCAGTCATAATGGCCTTGGATGGGTTATTGCTTATTGGTATTCTTACCATTGAAGGTCTTGCTGGGTAGGTGGATCTTGCAGGTGTTGCAGCATTGTTTCAAACACGGGTGTGAACTTTTTTCTGTGTTGATTGAGGTGAAACTTTTATTGGGGTCAGGCAATTTCGAATGTATAAGAAGGTTGTGAAGATTAGATAGACGTTTGAAATAGATTCTTTGGGGAGAGCTGAGAAGGTTTTGTGTCTGAGTGGAAGAAGTTAGAAAGTTGAAGCCATTCTTGAGGATCGTGTTGATTCTTTGCAGTCCTGGATGGTATTTGGTAATGAAAGGTATGTCATCAGAAGTTTGTCTGTGATTTGTCGGTTCATTTAAGATGGCTCTGAAGATTTAAGTATCAATAAGAGTTTCTTGAAATACTGAGGAAAGTGTATTAGAATACTTAGTGAGGTCAGCGCTGTCTGAACATATGTGTTTAGCCCTAATTACCAGGCTGTAAAAGAGAGACTTCTTAGTGTAAGAAGGGTGGCTGCTGCGGTAGAGGAAGTATTGTTGGTGGTTTGTAGGTTTTATGTGAACTGTCGTGCGAATATTATTGTTCTCATTGAAGACAAAAAGTCAAAATAGGTGACATACTGTAGTGAGATATTGTGGGTGAATTTTATAGTACTGAAATTGTTAAGTTCTTCCAGAAAGTTGTTGAGCATCTCTCTTTAATGTGTACAGATCATAAAAATATCATCAATGTACCTGAGCCATACTAGTGGTTTGATGAGCTTAGAACCTAGGAAACGTTCTTCCAGTCGTCCCATGAAGAGAATGACATAAGATGGGGCAATGCGCATACCCATAGCAGTGCCCTTGATCTGTAGATAATGTTTGTCGGGGAAACGGAAACTGTTCTTTTCCATAATTATTCTGGCTAATTCAAGCAAGAAGAAGTGGTGGGTGTGGAATATTGAGGTCTAAGATTTAGAAAATATTCCATTGCACCTCAGCCATGAGTACGGTGTATGTTGGTGTATAGAGTGGTGACATCAATTTAACTAATAAATATTCCGGGAGTAGTTCCCCAATTTGGCGCAGGTGGTTAAGGAAATGTTTGGTATCTTGAATGTATTATGGCAGTGCTTTTATCAAGGGCTGAAGGTGAGAATCCACAAAGGCAGATATTATTTCTGTAGGGGAACCCCATCCATAGACAATGGGACGTCCTGGCGGTGGGAGGATTCCTGTTTGAATTTTAGGAAGAAGGTTGAGTACTGGAGTTTGAGGTTTATCAGTGGAAAGAAGCATTATAGTCTTAGGCGAAAGTTTCTGACGGGGCCCTCGCGCTTAACATATTCCTCAATTTATTTGTTGTAGTTTGCTGTGGGGTCTTCATGGAGGAGCTTGTAGGTGGACATGTCCGAAAGTTGGGTGATTGCTTCAGCTATGTAGTCTGAGCAGTTAAGAACAACTGTAGTGAATCCTTTATCGGTAGGCAGAATAATTATATCCTTGTTGGCACGAAGGTATTTTATTGCTTTTTGTTCATTGAAATTAAGATTCTTAGTTTTCAGAATAGTGTCAGGGAAGTGTGGATCAGATATGTTGGATAGAAAATAGGCGATGTATTGCTTGAGAGAATGGTCTGTAGGCAGAGAGGGAGGATCCCAGTCTGATAAAAGTCTAAATCTTGTGAGGGCTGGATCAATGGTCTTCAAGGTCAGAGCTAGGATGATGTTTTTGAAGTGGAATTTGAACTTAAGGGTGCGTGCATAAGCTAATGCATCTCGTAACAGAGCGAGGTGGTCAAAATGTGTTGGGTGAAAATGACAATCTCTTGGCTAGTATACTGGTTTTGGTTTTATAAATTTTACTCGCTTTGCTTTCTTTGTAAACCCCTAGTGAGTTTTCTTTGCAAGTGGATGTAAACCAATATAATTCCAGCGCTGTTTTAAACGTAACAAATTAAATTTACCGGTATTGTATTGTATCTTTCACACATTATTTTAGTTTTTCCATACTTAGAGGGCAGATAGAATCATAGAATTTGGTACGCTTATGGCAATTGGATGCCAATATGCCTGCCAAATTTTATGATTCTAGATGGCCCATAAGTGTGTCAGTAAATTTAAAAAGGTGTGGAAAATATGCAAAATGTACCTAAAATAAAATATCTAGCTCAATCTAAGGTACAACCGAAGGAGATACGACAAAAAGTAATAGGACCAAACTTGTGGATCTTACCAAATCCGTAGTTGCTGGTGCAATCCTTTTTTGATAGGTCTTACCGTTTAGCCACAAGAGACCTCCAAAGAAAGAAACGCATCAACTTTAAAGTTGCTCCGCCATTTTAAATTTTTTTGGGTGTTAAAAATTAAAATGTTTAACTTTTTATAATTTTTCCGTTGGTTACAGGCTAGAAGCTCTAATTTTGCCAAATTTCAAGTTTCTAGCTCATCTGGAAGTGGGTAAACATTAATGTCAGTGAGTAAGTGAGTCAGCCATTTGGCTTTATAGTAGTATAATAGCTGGATAGGTTTGTCACAGATACAGTTTCAGCTCGAGGTTTGGGCATTAGACTCTTTTCCTCAGTAGGTTCTAAAAGTGAGCGCTCAGATTGGATTTATGAGGCATTTGGAATAATATAAGGAGCTAAGCCAATTTAATCAATTGTGGTTGGATTTAATATGGTAGCCAAGAAAGGTCTGGTGGATATGAGGGGGAAGCTCGCAGGTGTAGGCCTAGAAAGTAGAGGCGCTGATAAAAAGTTAGTCCTAGCATTGTGGACACAAAGCCTGGATATGTTTTCTCAATTTGTCTTAGCCTTCATGGAGAGAGTGGTCATAGCTTTATTTAGGATACTGTTGGTGAGTCCCATCAAATGCGGGGAGAATAGGTTAATAATTTTGAAAAAGGAGACGAGTTGAACTGAGTGATTTAAGGCTAGTTGTTGGTAATGTTTGAGCAGCTTAGCAGTGAATTCTGTAGCATGAAGTTTGTTGAGCTCTTCAAAGTGTGGACTGATATGAGTAAGGATGGCTGTAATAGTATATTTAAGTCGGAGGCCCTTAGGAATCACTCCTAAATTGAGGCAGACTTGCAGAGAATTGATATGGCTGTTGAGCAAGCAAATTTTAAATGAATATAGCAGAATTTGATCCATCCAATATTGGTGTGGTAAAGCTAGGTTACTGATAACAATCTTGTAGTGTTTAAAGGACATTATGTAAACAATAATTAAGAAAACTTGTTAAGTAGGGGTTAGAATACAGCAACAAAAGTAGATAAAACAAGAAAAATAGGAAAATAAATATGATCACAATTACAGTAAAATAAATTAGTGCCCAATGGCTTGGAAATGTATAATAAGACAGTGTAGAAACACTGTACTATGATGTGAAGTAAATGATAGTGAAGGAAGCCAACCTTAAAAGATAGTTAGGTTAGGCCTGGATAGAAAAACACACTTCTCTTCTTGAATTATTGCACAATATTACACTTAACACATTGTTGAATTTTCTGCTTCCTTCACTATCAATTACTTTTCATTATTGTACAGTGTTTCTACACTGTCTTATTATACATTTCCAAGCCATTATGCACTAATTCATTTTACTATTTATAATCTAAGTAATATACCGATACATTAGCTGCGAAAATAAGTTTATAAGAGTAAGCTACGTTTTAAATAACAAATGTATTAAAAACTGCAATACACATTTGCTAAATTTATATTTATATCTTAATTAGACATTTTAAAGAGTGTAATCAATCTTATTATTTGGAAAAAATAATATATACATTTTAATAGTAGTGTATATAAATGTATATAATATTGATGATAGTAACTTGAAGAAATAAATATTCTCATTCATATATAATAAAGGGAGGTTTATTGCTAAACGACCAGATATGAAATATTTTCCAGTGCACTCTGCTAAGATTGATTATCGGCTTATTTAATTAGAGTCGGAAGTGTTAAAGCGACATCAAAACTGCCAGTCCTAATAATGTAAATTCCAAAAAAATTGCTGGATAGAAAATAAAGACGGCAAAAACAAACTGAAATAATATGAACATCCTTCTGAAACTGCTTCCTATTCAGCGACAACAGATATAGCTTCATTGTCTGTATATCATTTTTATTTGGTCGATCGAAACCCTATTAATCCAAACGAGTGACAAAAATACTAGATTTCCTTGGTTTCATGACACACTCCCCAAATCGTCAAATTATTATAGAATGGGCAGACATAAAATATTTTCCGTCATTCTGTGGTACTTTATTTTTACTGCGTTTTACTACTCGTACGGTCTAATCGCATCGAACTACACTAATGAATTGGCTATGAGTTAGATAGAATTTAAAGGAAATAGGCCCGTGTTTACGTCGACGTAGAAAGGAAAATCATTTAGAAAAACTATTCTCAGTACATACGGTTGGGATTATAACCACGGCCACCCATTAGCCAGCAAACTAGATTAGATTAGTGTTTAGTCCGCGTGTTACTCCATGTGCGTCATGAGGTTTTTAATGTATTGGTTAGTCAGATACTATATTTATTATAAAAAATAATCACGTGGACAGAAACAGAGGTGATTATAGTCAAATTTTCACAGTAATGGATCTATCTGACAGAAAAGTTACTAGATCTTCTTCCGTATCTATACATCAAATCACGTCACTTTCTTCGTTTATAGATAGTATCAGAACCTATACAATAGCCCTAGTAATATAGTAAAGTGTCTTCAATGTGTACCACTATATATATATATTATAAAAGACCCTTCCCATGAAAATTTGACTGTAGTATATCGATCCACTGTCGAGAGCAGACTTGTAAATACTAGTTGCGCCCGTGACGCCACTAGTTGAGCTAGAAGTTGGCTGTAAATATATACTCAGTCCATCAACAATAGAGAGATGGGAAAGGTTGAGGCAAACGAACTGAGAAAATTAAGCCTGATGATTGGTCCACAGTAAGCAGCACTTGCTGATGGTACAGAGTGCAACCATACGGATCAATCAATATTAATTTCATCTGTTGCCTTGTATGGTCTGTCCGGCAAGGCTTCGCCTTTTCAAGATACTCCCTGCACTATAAAAATAAATGGTACGGCGAACCGCACAGACTTTCTCTCTCTTTCTATAAACTCGTAAGATTTCTGAACGGAATAATGTACATTGTATCATCACCACTCCACATAAGAACACGCATAAAATAATATACAATGATATAGAATCAATGAGAAAAAAGGCGCATCTTTGTCCACCTAAGAACATTTCAAACAGTTTAATGTCTTCCACAAGGGTCAACACTTCGTATTAAAATTTCGATTCTGGTAAAAGTTTTAACATTTTATAAGGTGTTGCAGATCTTTAATTCATCGCATTGATATTTAATTATTCATTTATACATTTTGACCAATAAAAAATGTAAATATTGACTATTGAGTCTAAAATGAAGATAGATCATTGCTATGCAAACATTTCTCCTAAGAGATTTAAGGAAAAATAACATACTATTTTTAGATACTTATATTTAATTACTCTATGGCATTGGAAAATTATTGCGTTAAGACTTAAGTAGTATATGTTTACAACTAAAGCTCACAAAATTGTATTAATATATTTGCAAATATCTCAGAAACTGCTGCTTTTATAAAAATATATGTCAAATAAAAGTTTTTATTTCTAATAGTCCTACAATTTTGCAATGATAAGTTGTTTAGTTTCTCCAATAGTTGTGGAGATACGGAAATTAACGCTTCTGTAATGTACCCTAAAAATCATTTTCATAGGAAAATGAAAATAGCCAGTTTAATTATAATATTAATCAACGCCTAGATACGAATTTTAATCAAAATCGTTTGAGCAGATTTTGAGAAAACCAAATTTTTCTCTTTTCGCCCTTCAGTAAACTACCCTTAATTTTAAGTTTTTATAGACACACAGACAGACGGCATTGAAAAGACTATTTTTTAGGGTTCGGGGGGTCATGAGACGTCGACATCCATCAACATTTAAGGTTAGTTTTTTTTACGGTCGCAATACTTAAACTTTAATCTCCAAAAAGTTAAAAAATTCATATAATTGCGTATAGATTGAAATTTATTGATTTTATAAATATATGTTTCGGCTAAAATCTCTGTATTATAAATATATATACATATTTTTAATGCTAAGTAATTTCATATCTCAAATAGTTTCGGAGCTATTTTAAAAAATGTTAATTGACGCGTCAGACCGGAGCCCTTAAAGCCATTTTGCCGAAATATTGAGGCTAGCCATTTTGTTTGGAATATTTATTAATGTTTATAAATGAAATTTAATCAAAATCGTTAGAGCAGATTTTGAGAAAATCGACTTTTTCTCTTTTTGCCCTTCAGTAAACTACCCTTAATTTTAAGATTTAATAGACTCACAGACAGACGGCATTGCAAAGACTATTTTTTAGGGTTCGGGGGGTCATGAGACGTCGAAATCCATCAACATTTCAGGTTAGTTTTTTTTACGATCGCAATACTTAAGCTTTAATGTCCAAAAAGCTAAAAATATATATATAGTTGCGTATAGATTGAAAATTATTGATTTTATAAAAATATGTTTCGATTAAAATATTTGTATTATATATATACATATTTGTATTGCTAAGTAATTTCATATCTTAAATAGTTTTGGACCTATTATAAAAATGTTAATTTACGCATCAGACAGAGCCCTTAAAGCCATTTTTCCGAAATATTGAGAGTAGCCATTTTGTTTGGAATATTTATTAATGTTCATAAATGAAATTTAATCAAAATCGTTAGAGCCGATTTTGAGAAAATCAACTTTTTCTCTTTTTTACCTTCAGTAAACTACCCTTAATTTTAGGGGTAGATATCCAATTCCAAAAACCCCTCGGGGCAACCCTATGAAAACCCTAGATATCAAGTTTCAGCTCAATCGGTAAAATAGTTTAGGCTCTAGTTGGAGGTACAGACAGACAGACAAACAGACAGACAGACAGACGGAAATTCAAAAACCACTTTTTCGGATTCAGGAAGTCATGAAACGTCAAAATTCATCAAAATCTCGAGTTTGATTTTTTTGACGATCGCCATACTTTCTCTACCTGTAAGATAGAGAGAAAGTAAAAAGAGAGAAAGAAGCTCTTTCATGCGTTGTATTCGTAAGATTGAACGGAAACGTGTTTTGACAAAAAAAAACTGTTTCTGTGTGTCTTTCAAAACGATTCGTTTTGCTGTCAACAACTGGTCATAGGGGCCTTGTTTAGATAACTAAAACAGTTGTTCTTAAAGAAAAGACGTGCCTGGGTTACATCAATATTTAGCATGGTTTGCGGATTAGCCTGCAATAATGTACCATTTCCCAGGGGACGCTTAAATGTACTACACGTACTGATAGTACATCCTTTTCGTG